>LBNU01034262.1:46997-60251 GCA_014162995.1 Artemisia annua | reverse complement strand
TTTTTTTTTTTTTTTTTTTTTTTTTTTTTTTTTTTTTTTTTTTTTTTTTTTTTTTTTTTTTTTTTTTTTTTTTTTTTTTTTTTTTTTTTTTTTTTAATGAACGACGAACATTTTTTGCTTTGAGTTGTAAAATTAACATTTTTTTTTACCAAATATTACTATCACCTATATTGATTTCTGTGCATCCATATGATCATATATCTTCATTGGTCTTGTATTGGCGTAAAGATGACCCAATGAATTTACTAAAGATATGGCTTTGTTGACAAGCAATCCCAATAGCTTTTTCAGTATTCCATACAAGCGTAAAGATCTTCGGTTCCTCACCACTCACCCACTAGCTATTTCCAGAATCATTTCTTAATCATAATAACTTCGTGTGGTTTATTTATTGATGTTTGTTTAACAACATTTAAAGTATGTCTTTAAACTTAAACGTTTTAGACTTGTTAGTTCATACAGTAACCACTTCAATAAATGTAGATAACCCAATAACAAGCTATATTACCGACACTAATTGCGATTTACAGTTGTGATGGTTCATGTCACGTTTGTTGTCCCAACTCTGCAAATATTCCGTACAACAATATTCTAAATTTGACATGTTATTTTCACCCGGTGATTTTGACACCAACTTTGATTCATACATCTTGTCACCACACACCTAGAAAAAAGTAAAAACATTTACAGTAGTTTGTTAACATAAAGAGTGGGCACCCTTTGGTAGGTTTGACATGCGTTAATTTTAGAGGCACATCAATGCGTATTTGGTACCAACTCATCTCCCGTGCCAAAGGCCTATTTGGTACAGTTTTTATTTACCATGCCAAAATTAACTAGGACGATTTCATCTACCGTGCCAAACTTATTTGGCACGTTTCAGTTTTTTGTGCCAAACATAGTTGGTACATTTTTAACCGCCTTGCCAAAAAACATTTGGCACGCTTTTGCGTTCTTTATAAAAATCATTTGGCACGGTTTTCGTAATCATTGCTAACTATTAGCACTATTTTCTGTTATAAATCGGTTTTAGTACACCATCGTATCAACCAACCATCTCATATATGCACAAATATAATCCAATAGAAGCCAAAAATAAATTGAACTTAATTTTTATTAATAATCCCTAAAACAAGTCAACATGGTCACTTGAATACCATAAAGTAAACAACCAATATATATTTTGAAGCGCAATGCCTAAAAACTGCTACGAGAACTACAACTTCATCCTTTGTAATGAACTCCCCAATATCTCTTTTGAAGCATAAATCTGCACATAAAATAGCAACTTTTATATATGAAAGTTACATAGTTATATATTAAACTATGATGTGCAAAATTGATAGGTTGTCAACACATACACAAGTCTTAACAAGAGCACCTGGTGATTAGTGTTGATCCCGTTTTTTTCCTTTAGCCATACCCAACACTTTCATAAATATTAATTGCGAACAAATTGATGATCCAAGATTTCAACTTCGACTTAATAACTTGATTCAATTCCTTGCTGCAAGATTGATAACATTAATAAGAAAATGTCGCCAGAAAAATCACTCTAAAGGCAAACAAACATATTAATGGACAAAAGGCATAACTTATGAGATCTCATTAATTCTTTCGCACACATTGCGGGATCCGATTCATATTTGATCATTCCATCTACCCTTTCCTTTATAACTTTCTATGTAANTTTTTTTTTTTTTTTTTTTTTTTTTTTTTTAATAAATCTCGTCTTGGCACCTTTTTATTTTTCCAATTTCTCTGGTGTAAAAATACCTCGAATACATGGCGGAACTTGAGCATATCAATTAGGGCCCGAAACGTTCTAGCGTAAAATTCTGTTTTTATATAAAATTTCATACAAGAATTTTCTCAAGTGTTACCATTGATTGAGAATTTAAAAAATAGTATATATTATTCTTTCAACATAATCATATTAACAAATAACAGAAAATATCATACACTAACATAAATAAATAATCAAACATCATTGAATTCTTCCCAAAAAGTAAAAAATTGTCAGAATTATTTGAATGAGGGGTACTTTTAATCCTCCCATTTCTTCTCCATTCGATCGAAGCTTAGGGTTTTGATTAGTCGACTTCTAGTGGACTTCATGGTGCTGTAACATTGCATTGGATCTATCCCTAGTTCCACCCATGTAGTACTGGTGGATACCTGCTGCAACCAACACAAGTGATTCTCCCCAATAAACCCTAATCGATCGACTGAAGGAATCAAAGAGGAGATTTCATGCAACTAGATGATTACTTGCAGTGCAAGGAAAGCAGGAACAAGTAAGTAGTTGTATAAACACCCTTTATACGTGTTTAGGTTTAAGTTGCATCTTTGAGTAGGAGATCTGTTATTAGAGGTTTGGTCTACATGACTGTTACTTTTTTCTTTTTCTTTTCTTTTCTTTTCTTTTTTTTTTTTTTTTTTTTCATGGCGCATGTTTAATATGTCATGCGGGTGACCACCAATACCCTACATCATTATAAGAGCCACCATAATCATATATAAACTAGCTAGGGTTCTTAAAGAGTGCTCCTTTTGTCATAAAATTTAAATCTTTAATTTTGGGTAAAAGGGATGTTTCACCCTAGTAAAATATTAAATCTTTAATTTTGTTATGCTGCTTGGGTCGATTTATGCGTTTTAGGGTTTTTGCTTTTGGTTGACAACTACGGTTTAATCACTCTTGTGATTGAATTTAGGGTTTGTGTGTTTGGATCACATAAACCGATCAATTAAGGTTTAGTAAACCCTAAAGGAGTCGAGTTTATGAATATACGACAAGGGTATCCGGGATTAAACATGAAAACCATAATTTGTGTTATCATGCAAATTGGCAAACTAGGTTTACCTAGAATGATTTCTTGTATGCAAGAGTTTTTGTTTTCATTTATGATTTAGGGTTTTAGATTTTTTTCATAAAGTGCAAAATTTTCTAAAAATATACTAAAATTATTTTTGTAAATTTTATGTTGTCAAACTAAATCATATGGTAAAATAAGATAGCTTAGAGAACAAGAAACTGATCATGGTTTACCTTAACCCTATGCGAGTCGATTTTATGAACGGAGCTATATATATAGGGTTCATAAAATTCGACCAACATAAATTTTGATAACCAAACAGTAAGTTTTCATAACCATGTAGGTTCTGTTTTATTATGAAAACTTTATGTGATGTGTTTTAAGTTTTAACACTTATTTAGTTATTTTGTTAATGGTGTATTTGAGGTTTTTGTAGCATAAGATTGTAAAGCCTGTACGCGGCAATATCAGTGACGTGCTAACCACTTTTTTATGCCCTTTTTATTTTTCAACTATGTCTCGCGTCATTAAATGTAATTGTTTTTGTTCGCTTTCTTATCCAAAACAATTTATATTCAAGTGACGAAACAAGTTTAGTATTTAATTTAAGACTAAAAGGTTGCCATACTAACAAATACCTGGTCTATTATGTATTTGTTTTTTTTAAATAGTGGAGTATATACTTTATGAATATACAAAGCGTGTTTTTGATTATCAGGTTTCGTTTTTTGCCACCCAAATTCATTTACAAAATAAGTATAGATTGTTGTACATTGTACACTTGATCTTGATGATAATGAGATTACAAATAGTTTGTTTCTTTAAAGTAACCTGTTAATAGTTATTCGGCAACCTCGTTAGTTTACAGAAAATCGATTCAGCGTATGTCTCTGCTATTGACTTCAAATAGCTTCTTTGTCTTTGATTTTTGTTTCCCTTTTGCTTTATTTCTTGTTTTGATGTTCTGCCTTAAAGCCTCACCCCACATGACCTAATATATTGTTTTTTGTATCTCCAAAAAACGAAAGATAAGTTTACTACCATAATTAAGTTTCTTGTTGACGAAAGAGCATGTAAATATTAGCATTTTTTTTATAAGAAAGAAATCAGCATTAGGTTGCATCTATGAAAAACTAATTCAATTTGAGACTTTGCTATCAAAACACCATTGCAAGATGGACTTCAGGCCCAAACTCATAAACTGAAGAGAAAAACAGAAAAAACGAAATGGAGATGCGGGGTATCGATCCCCGTACCTCTCGCATGCTAAGCGAGCGCTCTACCATCTGAGCTACATCCCCATCTTATTTTATTTTCATAAAGCTTTTGATAGAATATTAAACTAACAACTTGTTTGAGTTTTTAAAATTTAAACTGAACTGCTCATAAAATGCCAACCAAAAGTCACCGCGCCCCGAATTGATCGATGTGATTAGAGGTGACAATTTGTGCCCAAAATCAAAAAAATGGGTTAAATAGGCAAATTTTTAAAAGATTTGAGTACATTTNTTTAATGGGCATATATTGCCCATTTAGAAGTTAAATGGGTATAATGAGCACATGTTTTTCTCTCAATTGGAGAACATTAAATTGTTTTTAATGAAAAACTCATGGATATAGTATATTTAGTTACTTAAATATAAATGAGGTTTTACGTTTGAGAATTTTTTTTTGTTGTTTTATGTCTTTTTAAAGCGATTTGTATAACATGCGCACGTTTGGCCCGCTTGCCCGTTTAACCCGTAGCCCGTGCCCGCACGTTTTGCCACCTATAGATGTGATGAACAACACTGTAAGGCTAGTAGGCAAGGTGACTACACCTTCACCATACACATCAGCGCCACGTCAGCTTTCTCTCTCCTCTCACTTCCCTTCACCACTCTTCACTTTTTGGAAGGCAAGGAAACCATCATCACCTTTAACTTCACTTTTAATTAAATACCCACTTTATAAAAATAAACCTCACTAAATACCCCCGCACACTCACACACAAAATAATTATAATAAAAAGGTACACATGGGGCTCAATTATTTTGCTTTTCCATTTGGTGAAGTGTTCACCGAATAATGTTTTGAGAATTGTGTTTTTGGTGATGCAAATGTTGGTGGGCAAGGGAGAGAAGTGTGAAGTGGGGCCGGATGGTGATCCCATCACCTCCTTGCACACTAGCCTAAGTCCAACTACTTTACTAATCCGAATTGATCGTTTGAGTTTGGTAGCACATAATGAGCTTAAAAAAATGTGTCGTAGAATCTCGTTTATTTATTTTCATCTCACGGTAACGTGTGAGATTGTGTCTTCATTTTGATATTTATATTCATGTCAATAATAGTTTAAGCCGATTTTTAAACAAGTGCGTGGGTTAAACTTATAAAGAGGAATAACGTGAGTAGTTATTGAATGCAAATAGTTAAAAAAGAATAGTATTTCTGGCAGGGGCGGAGCCAGAAATTTTTTGTCGAGGGGGCACACTTTGATAAATTTTAAAAACTACACTATAAATTGGTACATAAGAGGGGCAAATTTCGAAAAAAGCCAAATATTTTTGAAATTTTACACTACATTTTTTTTCGCTAGGGGGGCACCTGCCCCTTGTGCCCCCTTGTATCTCCGCCCATGATTTCTGGAGATCCTTACTTAATCTCATAACGAAGAATAACATGAGTTGCTCGCATATGTATAATTTTGTGTATTCATTTACATGTCACAGTAACTCGTCTTTTTCTTTTTATATTTTATAATTACATGTAAATACATTAGTTTAATGTATACTGATAGTAATATTTATAAATAACAACATATTATTGTATTGTTTTCATAGTAAAATATAAAGTATACGGGGTATTTGTTAAATTTGTAAAATTATTAAAAAAAAACATGATTATTGATAAAGCATATTTTATTTAAAATTTAACAACTAAATTTTACAATTACCCCCTCGTTTTATTATTTTTTATGGTTATATTATTTTATTTTATTTTCAAATTTGACATATATCTTTTTTAGCAAATTTTATAAATTAGAATAAAATTTAATAGCTGACTAAATTTCAATTTTTTTTCTTTGTTGAACAATAAAAACGCTTAATTTTTTTTCTTTGTTGAACAATGGTGCAGTCTCATTAGTTCAATCGCTAATCAATGGGTCCTTCCTCCAATTTGTGAATTCTCTTATTATATACTAGTAAGAGATAAGACATGAAGATCCGAGATTTATATAGCTTTATTGTCTATATCTCATACTAAAATTTGCAAGTCATGTGTTTATATAGTTGTGTTTAAAAAACAAAAAACCTTTGTGCTGATATTAAGTGCTAGCAGATGTAGATTCTTTGAGCACCCCCAAGTTTCCTCGAGGAACATTGCATTCCAATGAAGTCTTTGGAAGTCTAATGTCCAAAATCGTGTCATTATTCACATACGCCTCGATTTTCTTCCAATCTGTGTTTTCAGGCAATTCTAGCCTCCGAACAAAGCCATGTTCCCACCATTTGCCACTCCTCCAGTCCGCCGCACGGGATTCTCCTTTGTGCTTCCATAGCCCACTGATTTCCATAACTTTCCCATTGTCGACATAAACTTGAATGCTTATTTTTTCTAATTCTGTTGCAATAAAACAAGCTGATCAAGGGACATTGTTCTTGTCGAGTGTAAGCTCTTTCACAATCACTTTTAGTAGTGTTTATTTACATAAAAGCATCACCAATCGCAAGTACAAAACTGAACTAGATAACAAGCGTTCTTAATAAAGGAAGGTAACAGACTTTTGTGAGTTTTATAGGTAACCAACGGTAGCCAGTTTACTAACACCCAGAATTTCAATGCAAACTTATTTTACCTGGTTACCTACATTGTGTCTAGTATTGCTTATGTAAATGCTGAGTGTTTGAGTTGAACTGGTTATCCACATATTTTAGAGTGAATTAACACTTAAAAATAGGCACATAACAAGTTTTTACATTTTCTACTTATGCGTGTAAACCATGTAAATCGTATATGTTTATTGATCATCAAACGTTTCATGCAGCGCGCACCTGAATAATCCAATACTAACAATAATCCAATACTAATAGGCCCATAATAATATCTGCTAACAAAGCGCACCTGAATGTTAACTTAGATAAAAAATGGTTACCCGGAAATGAAATTTGACCAAATTTGATTACCTTTCACAAAATATGCCCCTTTGTATACTACATATATATTTGATAGTTAACTTATTTTGGCTCTTAATCATCTATAAAATTAATGAGTTAAACATGATCTTGAATTCTTGATTAAGAAAATTTCTAGACAAGGTGTTTAAGTTTATGAAAGTAACATGGTGCTAGAAATGAACAAAAAGACTTACTTGGTAGTTCGGATTTTAGAATATAACACCCGTCCGTTTGAAACCAATCCACACACGGGTTCTGAAGATCAGACAACAATAAACCTGGTTCAAATTCCCAAAGCGGAAACGCATCTGATGGATCAAAAAACTTTTTAAACAATAATGGTCCAAACAACGATTTATCACCAAAAACCTTATGCACCATCGGACCTCCTTTGGCCATAAATGCAGCAAAAACGTCTTCTTTTAAAGGAACACACCATTTATGTGGAGTCTGGTCCTCTAATACTACCTCAAGTTGTATGCCAGTCATTAGTTAGTCTCGAGCAATGTTTAAGTTTAGATGTTTAAGACCTCATATAGTTTTTAAGTTACACGAAAAGCATAAAGAATATTATATCGGATTGGAATATATGGAAGACTGTAAAGTTGTGGGAATATTTTGTTTTACAGATATTTCATGAGCGAATTTCGGCACTACGATCAGCTATTAGGAAATGTGTCTTGACTCAGAAGTTATATCCTTTGATCACACAATTCGTTTCACTTTTGGTTATTATTGGGCAATTTTATGGCCAGGAATTAAAAAGAACATCTTTGTGACAAAAGCAACATGATGAAAAGAATATTGGTTATGGAAGCTGTTGTCATATTACATTCATTAGTGGACTTAACTTTAGCTCTAGGAACAAAAAGAGAGTTGAATGTATAGGATAACTGACTTGCAACTACTTTGTGTTGTGGCATCTGTATAATGAGTTTGTAGTGGGCATTTTAAAGGTATGGTTTTGGTGTGTTTCCTGTGTTTTGTCTTGAGTTCTATAGCAACTTTTTAATAAGTGGAGTATTTTCTCTTCCTTTACAGATTTGCACTTTCCATTTCTCAACAACTTTTCAACAAAACTTAATTTTTAAACACCTCTTTTATGTTAATTGGTTTATATATTTTTTAGGTGGGAAGGTTGGTGACTATATATGCTGATCCCTCTTTAGCTCCATCACTAAAGAAAGGTAGGTGTCATGAAACTTCTACACTCTATTTCTATCACCAAATATATATCGAGTATTTGTTGTTAGAATGTAACTTGTGAGAATTGAAATTTCGTTGCTATAAGTATAACACATTAGATACTTTCTCACTCAATATTTTGAAAGTTAGTTGCTTTGATTAATAAAGAAAACTGAATTTTGATGCATTATCAGGCCCTTTTATAAATAAAATTAATGACTTTATATAAAATTTTGGTGAGATTATGTAGATACATATGGACTTCTTATAAAATGTTGCATTTATAAAAAAAATGATAAAATTTTTCTGTGAAATAAAACACAATATGTTATATGAAATAATTAGAGAAATTTGCAAAATTGACGTTGAAGATGACGTTTATTTTCAATTTGACTCAACTTTGTGGCATATTGCTAAAACTAAAATTATTTTTTCAAAAGATTACCCTCCCGACACCGTACATTTCTACCGATTTTCGAGATTTCTCTCTCCAATTGCGAATCCGGCAAATAAAATATGAAACATAGCCTGACCACCTGTGACACATTACAAAATCATTGTCCCTCCAATTTTCATCTAGCCCAAGTAAATTCACATCCTTAATCATTTTTTCATTTTTATTAAACCTTGGTGTCCTTTTCTCTCCCTTTCAATTTTTCCAATCGCTCTTCACTTTAACATTCCACGTATGAACATTTCACGACGAAAATTAAAATATTATGGTAAGTGTTTATTCATGTATATTCTTGTTATGTTTTATTTCCTTCATAGATTTCCAGTTTACACCAGATTGCGAAGTTATTACGATGTATTACGATTGTTATTCAATGCATAAATTGCTTGTATACCGTGCATATATTTTGTTATTCTAACTCTTTATTGGATCTAGCTTTCCTAATTAATATCTATTTTTTTATCATAGAAAACATTCGAATTTTATTGCTTACAACGAAGATTTGGAATGGGATGGCAAAGAATGGTTGTTCAAGAATTCAAAGGGATCGATGATAGTTGTCCCAAGGGGTGACACTTGTGCAACTAACTAATACCCTTCACAAAAAAACTTCAAGTCTCCAAAGAGTCTCATTCTTTAAAATTGGAAGTCCAATATAATTTAGCAGCACCCTCTGTTGAAATCGATCGTGATGAGGATCTAAAAACTTTCATTTCAGAATTTTCTGATGGAGGCATTCCTTTCTGTGTCACACGGTTGCTCAAAGATATTCACAAAGAAGGTGTAGGTGAACATCTTGTCGGTCTCAACCTTAACAATGACTCTTTACATGACGTACCAAACCTTGGTTCTCCAGGTTGCAATATTTTCCAGAGTTCACATGCTAATGAAGTGGAAGTTTATATCGAACCAGGCCATAGATGTATTGTTTTGGCATCACTGAACTTTGTAGCTGTTTTCACAAATAACACGAGGTCCATATAATCAAGAACACTTGATAGTATTAGAGAGACAACATATGCCAGTTGAGGTTCATGTTGATGAGCAACATGCGACAAACCTCGAGGTTCATGCCGATGTTCTTAATACGTTATCACAAGAGGTGCCAATTGATCTCCCTTTTGGTTTACCTGGCAAAACACCCTCGACAAAAATGCACACACCCAATTTGTACAAAGTATCTACATTATCACAACAATACTCAAACTTGTAAAACAATTCTTCTAACTTAATTAGTTCTTTGATGTTAAAAAATCAATAGGGCTAAGCCGGGTCCGAAAACCGAACTGGACCGGATCGAAATGTTCGGTCGATAAGCTGCGTTATATACTCATCACCAATACATCGCAGGATTCATCATGACAGGTGGTGCATCGCCTATTTCTCGTTCTCGCTCGGGAGCCAAAACGAACACGCCGGTCCGGTCTGATTCGTCGGTCCGGTCCGATCCAACAATGCATAACGCCCAATTGTGCATAAGATTGAATCGGACGGGACTGAGAACCGAAAATGATTAAAAGGGTGGACCGAGGACTAGACCGAGATACATTCGGTCCGGTTTGGGTTGGTGATTTTGAGTAATTTATCCCGGTAATTAGGCAAAACTTGTCACGCCCAAATCTACATACATTGTCATCAAGGAGAAAATGTACTTCAGAATATAGTCTTGGTTGCTTAAATACCTTATGGAGAAGCAACTCAAGTATCAAAACACCTAAAAACTAGAATTCTTTCATTGAGAAAAATTGTTTGAATACAAAATTTTAGGCCCCTTCGAGCAAACATCGATTTGCAAATACTCCAATCAAAACTTTCAAATAGCTACTACCACGGTATGCAACACTAACGGGAAATACGCCGGCCTCACTAACAACTAGAGTCTACAACAATTAGGAACAAAAATAAAGGATACAAAAATTTTACAAAATTAACTAAGTCAGCACAACATAAAATGAATTAATTGATTCGTTATTTGAAATCGTAATAAAATCACAGTCAACTATATTACTCACCTTAGACATGATGAGATAATGAGGTTTAAATCGTAATGTAGAGAAGCAATTTTCTGAACTTTGAAGAATTTTAGGTTATAAATGGAGGAAGAAATCCGCCAAAAAGAAGACAAAAGAGGAATGACTAATTGTTAAAAGTGTAAAGTGTCACAAGAACTGACATCCTTGACGCATAATATATTACAAAAGGGCAATATAGGTAGTTAACATAAATGTATCATAGTTTTAGCAATATGACACAAAGTTGAGTCAAGTTGTAAACAATTGTCATCTTCAATGTCAATTTTGCAAATTTCCAAATAGTAATACTATGAATAAAATCAGACAGGAAAAAACATGCACAAAACTAAATCTAAATATCTTGTTAATCCGTAGGATGACATATTATAACGGTCAACTACCTTCACGATACATTAGGTTTCTGCATTCTTGAACCCTAACTATATTTTTTTATCCCTCAAATAGCTCAAACACCCCCTCCAAGGATTCTTAACACGTTTATCGAAGTTTTCTTATTTACAATCGCAAGATATTTGCAAAACGTTGACAACCGGCAAACCTGACTTCCTGAACAAAGATATTCATCATAAGATTCATAACAAGGAAGAAATCCAATTACCATTTTGTTTTAAAAAAAACCTGCCCAGGTTTTTATAATTCATCTTGATTCGTCCACATTCATATTACCGCTCACGGATCCATTTGTTTACAAATGTTTCTGTTTTTATAGTTTCGAAAATGGGTTTTTGGAACCCTGAATTTGACGTTTCGTCTCCTGGCCGATGATTTTATGACATGTAATGCAAAATGTGATGATCATTTTTGCATGGTCATATATAGTGATATGTGGTTTCATATTATATATATAATTTGCATGCACCTACATTGGTGAGTTAAGAAAAAATATGGGTGCCAAAGGGATGGTTTCATTCATTCTAGCAATTGTTGTTCTACTTTCCCCTTTGGCAGCACCAATGGTTTCAGAAATCGGAAAAGATGCACAAACATTTCCAGTTGGTAATCTAAGCAATTTGGACGAGGATATAAATGACGAAAAGGTACTAATCTCTTCATGATCATATTTTGAACAAAGATTGGATGTTTGGTATTTCTTATTAAAGCTACTTAATAGCTTATTGCTTTTTGGTTACCAAATTTGCTGTTTTCAGTCCTAATAATCAAATATCTAGTTTGGATAAGCAATACCAAACACGGGTAAAGATCCAGTGAGAAGAGAACTTAAAATGAGAAGAATGAGAAATAACTATAACCTCATATTTAAGATGCATCGACTTGAATTAGATGCATATTTATTCATTTAGATGCATCACAATTAGTTTCGAAATTGATTTTGAAGTGACAACGATGCAATGTATACTAGCAACAAATTTGACCCGCAGAGGATGAAAAATACATAGGTTTCGTCTAACTTGATCAAATGCATCTTATATATGTATATGCATCTACTTTTTTGCTAGGAAATATATTGTGATACATCTAAAAGATTAAGGATGCATCTAATTCAAATTGATGCATCTCTAATGTGTAGTTATAGTTATTTCTCATCCTTCTTATCTTAAGGATTCTTCTCATTTGATCCTTAGTCTACCAAACACTCCCTAAAGATTACAAATAGGATGTCTGGCCGGGAAAGCTATTTATCTGCTTCTCATGTTGTGATACAACAGATAGGAAGTTTTTATAGTGTTTGAGATCGCTTTCCAAACAGTTTATCTCATTATTTGTGCGCAAAATAAGTTATTTTGAATAAACTAACTTGCATGTTTAATCCAAGATAAGTCTTTATTCATACAATATGTCTATGTGTTGTGTGATTTATGCTTGTGCTTGTCTTTCTTTTAATATGCTAGGCTAATTTACTTTGTGTTTGCTTAGATCTAATGAAACCTAACTATTGATTATCATGTGATGTGTATGTTGTGATTGTATATTGGATGAATGTTTCATCTACGTTAGACTAGAGAAAACTGGCTAATCTCCTATACGGTAACAAGCTTGAACATCTTTAGAACCGTGAATCGTATGTGCGTTATCGATTTTAAGGTAGTACTTCATGCATAGGTTGCTATCGGTGAGCTCATGATAGGATGCTTGACGTATCGTCATAGAGTGAGGTAGGAACTTATAGAGTTAGGGAATTGAACGCACTCCCTACGACTTGTTAGGAATACACCCGTCATCCAAGCAAACTCAACATACTAATCACATGGTAAAAGATAGTTAGGGAGTAATGAAATCTAAGTAAATACTATTCTCCACCACTGATTTTCTCTAAAACAAAAAAAATACAAAAATATAAGTAGCTTAGAAGTAGATAACTTGGGTTAGTTGACTAGCAACTAATTCCGCCCTATCCTCCCAAACCAGAGATTTTACTGCTTTCATAAATATAAAAATACAAAAAGAATCTTCCTCCTCCCTTAGACCTAGATTAGAGTAGTTTTTAGCCTACCGAACACTATTCCCTGTGAGAGAACGATCAATCCCCCGGTACTTGCCACTTCACTATACTACATCGGTCAGGAACACTGCCTGGTAGGGATTGCAAGTTTCTCGAGATCCCTCGAGAGGTAAAACGTAGTGCGTGTTGCAATCCACGCGCATCA
>LBNU01034262.1:8884-45759 GCA_014162995.1 Artemisia annua | reverse complement strand
CTTTAGGGTCTTTTGAGATTTTGTTGTTTTCCGCACTTTTTCACTCCGAAAACGCCCGAAAATGCTTCTTTTGTGATTTTCTCCTCAAAAGTACCTAAAATGAGAAAAGAAACGACTTTGGGTGAAATCCGATCCAATAATATACGAATTAGGACTCAAACAGACCCTTAAAAACGTAACATTTTTCGTCTCATCAGACAGTATCATCTACCAAAGATGATGTATCATGCCATAATGTATGCTTGAATGGATTCAAAAAGAAGTGAAGAGAAACAAACATTTCATAAGAAATGAATAAAGAATACTAAGAACCTATATGAGGATGAGAATGACATTATGAGATGGGAGAGTGTTGGTTAAACTGATGTGTTGAGAAAGTGTTGGGAATGACGGTTTTGATTAATATATCGTTTGCACTGACAATGATGTACATGATATGCGTTGAGTACGAAAGGATGAGATCCTATGATGGTGTTCTAGAAAATGAAGTTGTGAAGTCCTAGTTTAAGAAAGATCCTAGACTCCATTAGTTGTTGGTTGTGGAGATGAAGAACTTTGTCAAACACATGATGTGTTTTTCACTTGATGAGATATTGATGAGCTATTGGTTAAAAGGGCTTGAAACACTTGTGGTTTTGTGAACCGATTTTAACTAAATGGTGTGTACCTATGTGTTGGTATTTTAGGGTGCAAGAAATATGAGTAGATGTTCTTTAAATACATTTTGACAAAATACAAATATGTGAATGAATTTCTCTCCGCCTTAATCGGTGGACATCCAACATATTGTGTAATGCATCGTATAAAGAATGACGATAAAGTGTCTGGGAGGTTGAAGGTTAATGAGAGCGATGAGCTTAGTAATGTTTTTGCGGATGTTGGTTAGCATACAAAGAACTTCATCCATGAAGTCACGTAGCTCTTCTCTATCGATGCGAGATGATCGCATGACGAGGCATGTGGTTTTCTCAGAGGAGGTGGAAAGGATTAGAGTATTGTTATAGCTAAATAGTGATGGAAGTGATTTTTTGAGAGTGGAAGCAATAATGCGATTTGGAAAGAGGTCGATTGAAAGATACCCAAACACAAATTTCAAATCTCTAAGACTCAATCCTATTAGCATTAAAACTATATGCAGGTGAAGGGATTACAGTTATGCAAGATGAGCATATAAAAGCTAGAACAAAGTGAGATGGAAAGTGATTAGAACTTAATCCACTAAAACAAATTTGTTATTGAAAAAAGATGTCACCAAGATAAAAATCTAAAGATATTCTCTTATTTAGACAACACATTCGACTACTAGACATAAAGTTAACACATGGCTAGATAGTATCAACAAAAACAATCATATTGAGCAAGAGCATGACATAATACGAAATACTTTCCTTGTAAAATTGTTTTGTTGTTAAGCTTAGACACTTAAGCATATAACAATCAATGTGATTAATTTGTATGATAAAACGACTTCGAAATGTTTATCATACCAAAAGTACTTTGACAAATTATAAGTGCACACGTAGTGAACAAATATTGTGACAAAGTCATGAAAGAAACAAGACGAAAAATTTATGCAACCCATGTTTAAATGATAACATTTTGGAGCATGTATTATATAGACCATCCTAAGCATGGATCTAATGAATGACCGAAAAAGACACAAGTATTCAAATATATAAATATCATATAAAGACATTATGTATCAAAATGACATACCATGAGTTTAACAAGTAACACGTTAATCATGCAAAACAGCATATGCATAAAGAGTGAAAATATCATATAAATCATGTTAATATATAGTAACACGAAACATATAAGCATGCAAGCATCATAAAGAAATAACCAAGTTTTACACATGAATCAACCAAATAGTTAACATGGTTATGTTAAGATGTCCAATCATTATCAAACAAATAACATGTAATAGACACATGTATGTGTAATGCAAGAGATTTTAATCTTTGTGGTTGGAATCTAAGATTGAATGATCTAAAATGTGACATCTTTAAGCATGCGTTACACAAGTGATTTGGTCATCCAATACCAAGAGATGAGTTTGTGTGTGATAATGAAATATGATAATAAAGTTCTCAAGAAAGCTCTTTGGAACAGGAATCTAAGTGAAGTTACCAACTTCAATAGATCTTGTGTATGCTCTAGAGATAGGATTTGAACTAGGTTATGAGCAAGGTTTGGTTATGATGAACGCTAGAAAGGAAATAGACACATATAGTGTCTTTCAATAAGTGGAATTATTAAGTGGAATAAAGTCATCATGCTTATGAAGGCAAAAATGACAAGATGATGAGAAAGCTCTAGATGTTTAATTAAGATCATTTACCCGATTAGGTAAAATGAAATCTCTTGTAACACAACCGTTCATGTTGCAAGGAGAGAGTGATGCATAGGATATACATTATCCTTTTAACAAGATGAAAAACTCATGATTACTTGTGCATAATGTTTTTCCAAAACATCATGTTTTTCTAGATGAAGGTATGAAGCCAAAGTGTTTGAATCGGATAGTGCTATCCTAAATATACTTGGTCTCAAGATTATACTAGATGATGACAAGAGGAATTAACTCGAGTTTCTTATGTATACTCCTCAAGAGTCATTGTTGCTTGGGGTACTTGAGGTTGGCTTTGAGATTGCATTTTAACATATGTTGTTAAGATGTTGATTTAAGGTTTAATGAAACTTATGCAAAAGTTAAAAGTTTTACCAATACTTTGATAACTTGTGAAAGTGGTACTACTTAAACCTAGTGTAACTGAATGTGAGCTTCATGCTCATTTGATGGTAAAGGTTCTAATCCTATAGGTGGTAAGTTATGGTTGAGTGTTTTGGACAAAGGGCTTTTTGAGCAATGTACTCAATGAATTCAAACGACGGTAAGAATGGTGGATTGATTGATCTAGGTGGTAGGTCTTCTAGTGTGTCTTAATAAAGATGTGGTGATGTAAAGGTTTGTTGTGCTATGGAAGTACTTTAAGTTTCATAGACGTTAAAAGTAAAACGGATAGATACTAAGCCTTGTGGTCCATAACTAGTGAGTGAAGTTCTTGAGGTTTTGGTTATGTTTGTGAAGCTTAGGGGCTGAGATATATCATAGAAGTGAATGAGATAATGGTGAACGAACAAGTGAACTTAAGTATTCAGTGTTCAATGATGAAGACCTATTGTCATTTGTTTTACCCCTATTGATTGAGAGAGTGTTAGGATAAGTGTTTTAACATATGTTGTTAAAATACTTGGGTGTAGGTTCTTTTGGATGTGACTTTTAATGACTACAATCGTAAGTCAGATTTACTTGAATATTTCGGACGAAATACTTAAGTTGTCAATCCTACTTTGTTGAGATTGGATAGTACTAAAGGATAGCAAGACTTGATAATACATCTATAACTTAAGTGTAAGTTATGACTTGATGTAAATCCTTATCGTCTTGAAGGATGACACATTACTTTCATGTTAACCAAGTGAGGTAACATATATAGATACAAGACAATATCTACAGTCACAAGTTAGACTTGTGATTTTGATATTATATGTAATCTTTGTAAGTAACGAGTCTGGATTAGTTAGGAAGTTGTCAAGTCACTAAATAAGTGAAGCTAATGGATGAAGGATGAGTTAAGGATGAAAGAATGTAGTAACCGTGGGTAATGATTACAAAACATTTGTGGTTAGGGACTCACGGATGGCAAGGAACCAAATAAAGGGTTCCTTCCTTTATGTAGAAGGGTTCCTTGGGTGAGTTTTGTTTAAATTGAATTTTTGGCGGGAAGTGTTTTGCTATTTGTTCTAATGAGTAAAAATGGTCCTAATATGTTAATGAATACTGAGGAAAATGTTTCTCACTAAAGTGAATGATTTGGTGTTTGAGAAAATGTGAAATTAAGAAAAATGAAAAAGTTTTCTGCAGGCACTGGCAGAACCAAACGATTACACAGGCGGAACCCTGAATTTGGTTCCGCCTGGTGCGTTGGACCAAAAACTGGACTACCCAGAAAATGCACTGGCGGAACCCAAAATTTGGTTCCGTCAGATCCGCCAGGCCAAAAAAACTGAACAGACCAGGTTTTTGACGCGGGTAACGATTTCCAAATTTTCCGAAAATTCTTGGAACATAAACTTAAATTTATATCTAATTAGGAAATGCCAAAAATGAATATAGAAACATCCTTACCGATAGACTTTGGCCGGGGGCTAGCGAATTTCACTATACTTAGTGAAATTTTCATAAACTTGAAAATTTGACAATATCCCAAATGTTGTCTACCTGCATATCCGTTAGTACAAGACATTGTACAAAGATAACAAAAGATCCTAGAGGTACAAATATCCATGAAACACATTGTTTAACTACCACATTGTTCAAATTTCAAGTTGTGCCAAACACTCCTTAACAAAGGACATTTATCGACTCCCGAAACCCGTTCAAATATCCTAATTATACTTGGAACATATGCACCTAATTAGATGTGATAGATTAAAACCAAAAACACATATTTTAACACATGTTAGCATATAGATCAAGTCGAGGATTATGAACTTACCATAAATGGAAATTAAGCCAAACATGGAAAATTGATAACAACAAAGTGTTATCGTCCAAACATGATATGGTTAGTTTACATGATCAATCAAAGATAAGTTTCTATCTTATAGCATGACACATTCATTAAACATCATTGTAGAAACATATATACCAAACACCATTTTACAAGAATACTACATGTTTAAAAATGTAGTGACTCATTTAGACGCTTGACCATATTCCAAGATATTTAATTAGTATTACTTAATTCTCATTCCTAAGTGAATTATGCAAAATAATCACATAACATATGCAAAGAGGAATATCTAAATCAATAAGCAATACAAACACAAATTTTCAACTAGTATACAAATTCAGCAAATATCCTATTGTGTATAAACATGAAATCGACAAACAAGCAAATGAATATCATGAAAAGATTGACACTCATGTATCACAAATAAACAAATGAAATCACAACTTTCAATAAGCAAACAACATATACGCATACAACTAAAACAAGTAGTCATTTAGCATATCACAAAAAGAAATATACTTTTCGTCACTTTGCATTTAAATATGATGATGTATGCCAAGCTTGATTAGTTTCCTTGATATATATAATTATCACCAAATTCTTTAGTTTCGAAAGAAATTACATTAATGTTCATAGGATACCAACTCAAATTGCTCGACTCAAAAGTTTGAGTTTTTATGTCAAAACAAAACTTAACATTTTGGACATACTATAGTATTTGCTTTATTCTACTGACTTCATATTAGATTTAGGCCTTAAGGTTATTTTTAATAGAAAGTAGACTCAATTACCTTTAAATTGATAGGTGGCTCGACTCCTACGGACTCACGGTTAATTTGTTATGAATTTTTAAAGTTTGACCAAAACTATATACTAAACTGACGGATTTCAAGGAACCTTTTAGAGGGTTCCGTCCATTGAGGAGAAAGGTTCCGCGGGTCTGACAGACAGATTAACTAAAACTTATATTTTGACATAAAGACAACGTGTAGGACTTACAAGATTTGATAGTAAACATATAAAACATATATTTAACAACATTTCTACTTATGTGACTTATCTAAATATTTACGGAGGTGATTTTTCAACTAAATTTGTAGTTATCCCAAACGCTCCTTTTAAAACCGTAGTTTTTGTAAATTAGCTTTAAGCATATAATTTGACACTTACAAATTTTAAGAAATGTTTTCTTTTATTTTTCAAGGATACCTTCAAGCTTGTATACAAAGTAACATTTAACAACAAAATTTTTAAGTATACTTTAGCGAAACATTTTTCATATTATATTCCGCTTCAATGGTAATTTGATACATGGATCGTACTCTATTTTAAAAATCATTTGTTTTGAAAATAAGAGCTACGAGGCTCTGATACCAATTGTGGAAAACTAGAAGGGGGGTTGAATAGTTTACCGGTTAAAAACTTTAAAACTTGTTGTATCAAATATCCATTTTTAGCTTGTTCTAATATGAAAGATGTTACATGTAGTTAGTGACTAGCATAACTTAAAACATCATATCTCACAAGTACAATCAACAAGTCACAACACAAGTAATCACATAATGCAAACATTAAAGTAAAGCAATAAGTAAAAGAAAGCGCAAACCAAACACGAGGATTTATAGTGGTTCGGTCACGGATCTCCTTTCCGCCCTACTCCACTCCCCGAGTACCCAACTCGAGAGTTACTTCACTAAATCAACAAGCTCCATTCTCGGCGGAGAAAACCTTACAATCGTCGCTTACACTTTATCCAATACAAAGCTAGATACCGGGTTCTTTTACAAAGGTACAACCACTCCTAACGTCGCCTATACAATATTTCTGACACTAAGCTAGATGTCGAGTTCTTTTCCAAGGGTACAACCACTCCCGCTATGTTTTGTGGCCCAACATAAAAACCTTGTGTTTTATGGCACAAACACATAAACCATCTAATCTATATTGTGATGATACAATGATGATCCAAGACATACATGTCTAATGGATATAGATGTCTAATCTAAATGAACTTCTTGAATAAGAAGTCTTCAATCATTGAGGATGTCAAGTGCCCTTGAATCTTCATATGTTGGCATACTTGAATGAGTGATTACTTCAAGATCTTCTAACCTTCTTGGTGATCATGAAGTATGCTTACAACATAATGAGAGTTAGTAACATTATGATCATTATGGAAAGGGTGATTCATTGATGTTTCTACATGGTTTTCTACTAATCTATATGTGTGTGGTTTTTCATCAAGTTATAAGAAAACCATGGGTTACCTATTTATAGGTAAACAAGCAAAGTAGTTTTCCAAAACTACTTTCCAAGACTTACAAAGACATAAACCATGGGCTACTAAATCTTTCCATATCTATGCATGCCAAATCAAGATTCTACAAGTCAACACACAATAGTTTGAGTGAGAATCTTTCCATATGTGTAAGACATCTTACACATGATGCATGTCATGATGTAATATATATATTTCTATTTTTAGATTAAGATATGTATGAAAGTAAACTTGTAGAATGTATATATATTGCCTAAGTAATATTGTTTTAGTAAGTTAATGAGTTACTAAAAATGTTTGATTTCTAATGTCATCACATTTTTACATTTGTAAAACTTACTAATATTACTTTAACACCTAAAGTGGCACTTATTCTATTTTGCACCTAAAGTGCACTTTGACATCTAAAATACTTAAAGACTCTAAAAGTATTTTAGTCATTCTAAATGGTTGGTCAAGGGGTTTGATCATAATGCCACATAACAAACATGTACGAACATGTGTTATAGCATACGAGGACTCGAGACGTTGAGAGGTGTTGAATGTTTGTTGAGACAAAATAAGATTACAAGTAACTTGTACATTTTACGTTATGTATCAAGTTATATATTTGTCATCAAAAAAAACGAGACTGTATAGATTAAATATCGTAATATTTGCACTAACACACATATAACACATGATTTAGTGCAAGTTATTTACCTTAGCTTCCAAAGCTAAGCTACCATCCTAATACCACCACCATCATCATCATCACTAGTCATCATCATCATCATCATCCTTCATCATCATCAACAAAAACACTTGAAACATAAACAAATAACTATAACCATGGTTTGATACAACAATATCTCATCTCTAAACACCTCTAATCATCATGTAATCATATATTGGTTATATGATGATCAAATCCCTTAATAAATAGCTTGAACAAGATTATTTACTCGTGGGGAGGATCATGCTAAGCTTATCTCTTGTTGTGGAACACATAACCTTCATCAATTACTCCATAACCCAAACTTGGTTCCCTCCCTTTTCCTTCTAAAACTGGACTTCCAAGCACACTAGAAAAATATGGAGAATTCTAGAGAACTCCACACAATATATTTACTTACACATCTTTGGTCCTTTGACACAATTAGTCCCTTAAGTTCCATTCATTCTATTTTGGCCACAATCAACTTATAACACATTTATCACAATGACAACTTAGGTCCTTGAAGTTCATTTCCTTTCTAGTTATGACACATAATACTCTTCATAACTTTATAACTCATTCTTTGACTATCACTTTGACTATCGGGTTTGACCACTACGCAATATTTGTTGACTGACCAATCACGTGAAGTCCTTAATCCATTTCATCTAAGGTAGGGTCCAAGTACTCGGGAAACGGGTCTAACAGCGTCACACCTATAAAGTGACACCATCAGAGTTGTAAATCTATATATACTTTTCGTAGGATTTTCATTATGTGTGACACGTATTGGTGAGACTTTGGAGTGCATAAATTTTGCACTTATTGTAAGGGTTTTTAGCCCCCAAACTCCATGTTTTAATTGAAGATAAATTATCCATTCTTTAATCATTACAATACGTCTAGGAGGATTGTAAAACTTCTTGTATTTGCAATTCATACGCATCAATATTAAATAAATTAGGGCTAAAATTTGAATGAAAAAAACTTATTATCTCATTTTCACCAATCGTTGTTGGTAATGGCTTCGCAATAGTTTCGTAATTAATATGACACGTTTTTGATAGAAAAGCATGTGGGATATAGCCGGGCAATCGTTTTCATGAAGAAGGATTTCGCAATGAACCGTAAACTATCGCAATATTACTTGGTTTTACCGTCGAGTTAAGAATGGAAATGTCGGACCTGCCAGAAACCTTTAGATTTGAACAAATGGATGTCGAAATGTAGAGAATTTAACGACCAATTTTCTAAACTACTTTGAAGAATTTTAGGTTAAAAATGTAGGAAGAAATCTGCCAAAAAGAAGACGAAAGAGGAATGACTAATTGTTAACAGTGTAAAGTGTCAGGAAAACTGACATCCTTGAGGCAAAAAAAGATTAGGAAAGGGCAATATAGGCATTTCACATAATGTGTCATAATTTTAGCGATATGGCACAAAGTTGAGTTAAGTTGAAAATAAGTTTCACTTTAATAATACGAATAAAATCAGACAAAGGATAAAACATGCAAAGATCTAAATCTAAACATCTTGTTAATCCGTACGAGGACATATCATAACGGTCAACTACCTTCATGATACGTTAGGTTTCTGCATTCTTGAACCCTAACATATGTTTTTATCCCTCAAATAGCTCAAACACCCCCTCCAAGGATTCTTAACACGTTTATCGAAGTTTTCTTATTTGCAATCGCAAGATATTTGCAAAACTTTGATAACCGGCAAAGCTGACTTCCTGAACAAAGATATTCATCATAAGATTCATAACAAGGAAGAAATCCAATTACCATTTTGTTTAAAAAAAAAAACTGCCCACGTTTTTTTAATTCATCTTGATTCGTCCATATTCATATTACCGCTCACGGATCCATTTGTTTACAAATGTTTCTGTTTTTATAGTTTCGAAAATGGGTTTTCGGAACCCTGAATTTGATGTTTCATCCCCTGGTTGATGATTTTATGACATGTTATGCAAAATGTGATGATCATTTTTGCATGGTCATATAGGAATATGTGGTTTCATATTATATATATAATTTGCATGCACCTACATTGGTGAGTTAAGAAAAAATATGGGTGCCAAAGGGATGGTTTCATTCATTCTAGCAATTGTTGTTCTACTTTCCCCTTTGGCAGCACCAATGGTTTCAGAAATTGGCAAAGATGCACAAACATTTTCAGTTGGTAATCTAAGCAATTTGGACGAGGATATAAATAACGAAAAGGTACTAATCTCTTTATGATCATATTTTGAACTGAGATTGGGTGTTTGGTATTTCTTATTAAAGCTACTTAATAGCTTATTGCTTTTTGACTACCAAATTTGCTGTTTTCAGTCCTAATAATCAAATATCTAGTTTGGATAAGCAATACCAAACACGACACTCCCTAAAGATTACAAATAGGATGTCTGGCCGGGAAAGCTATTTATCTGCTTCTCATTTGTGATACAACAGATAGGAAGTTTTTATAGTGTTTGAGATCGCTTTCCAAACAGTTTATCTCATTATTTGTGCGCAAAATAAGTTATTTTGAAGAATATTGTTGTCGCTTATGTCAAACTGATTCTAAAAGCAATAAGTAGATGCACACTTTTAATTAAGCAACCTCAAATACTACTTTCAAGTACTTATTTTCTGAGGAACTTTCGATATACATGTATGGTTATCATTGTCTATTTTCAGTAGCTTGAATTACTGCTGAAATTGGTTCAGACAGCTTAATTTTCGGTTTTAACTTTCATTACCATAAAGTGTTTGTTTACTTGAGAAGAAAATATTAATGCATGCCTTGTGTTACTGTATGTTAGCTGCAGGTTAACACTATGCCTATGCGGCGAAAGTTGTTTGAGAGATCAAATTGCGAGCCTCATTGTATGGATGAAAAAGAAAATGATTCTTTTTCATGGGAGGATGATATAAAACCAATTCCATTTGCAGTTTCTAAAGCAGAGACGGGTAATGGTGGTGGTATCGATAATACAACAATTATCATTGTTGTTGTTTCTACTGCAGCTTTTACATTTCTTCTGGCTACATTGCTCTTTTGCTGGTATACTAAGACTTATGGTGGTGCACAAAATGATGAGAAATCATTTGTCAGCTTAAGTATGGGTGAGTGATCAAAGTCTGTTTCTTAATTGGTAACCAAACTTTGTTTGACTTCACTTTTGAGTAACCATCTTTCTTATGCTCCTGAAAAAACCATTTAACTTTCAAAAACTTGGTTTAAGGCTTTAAAAGCATTTAATGGTTTTTTCAGGAATGCTACCGGAAATACTATTTAATGGAAATACTAACCCCCAAGGGGGCGGCCTAGTGGTAAGGACTTGAGAGTCCCAAATGTGAGGTCTTAATGTCCCACTAGCTGCAAACTTTTCCTAGCCATATAATCCACAATCGTAGAGGGCTAGTGATTTAACAGACTCCATGGGTAGAGTCGAAGGTTTTACCTGTTAAGTCACTAATGGTGGCTCGGTGGGGTTTCCCTCGTACCCAAAACAAGGAAATATTGGTTGCAATAAAAAGCTAACAAAGTTAGACCCGATTTGTGTTTTGAGTAACCATCTTTTTTTTTTTTTTTTTTTTTTTTTTTTTTTTTTTTTTTTTTTTTTTCCCAAAAAAACTATTTATTCTTTTATAAGGATGACACGGTGGATAATTTCTCAGTAAGTTGACCACGTTGACTTTCCTAAAACGTTGAATTTACCTTAAAATCAAAGTTTAGAAGTTAATGGTTACCTATACAGAAATCAGCAGAAACTCTTTACTTTCTATGCAATAACTTGTTTCTGTAAAGTGTGAGAGCTCTCAAGTTTGCTTCTGATCTTAATCTTTCAGGTTCTTCACAAAGAGCTTCGTATAGTATGCATAATAACTCTGTCAAGGATCCTGTAAACACTGTCAATACGAGTTCAGACTTGCACAAAACATTTTCTTCTGTCAATTCAAGTGTATCATTAGGAATACCATTAGATCCTGCACCAGATCGCTTAAGTGCTGCTGGAGTGCCTCCTCTAAAGCCACCACCTGGCAGACCCGACCTGGCTCTAAAGACGCCACCTGGACGGAAAGATTTGTCTTTACATTGTCCAACTGTAAATACTTCTTCACCTCCTAATATATCGCCAGCTGGTGCTGCGGGCCCACCTGCTTTTAGTTCTCAGTCTATTAGAGCTCCGTCAGCTAGACGGGCCCCATCAGCAAGACGCCCACCACCACCTCCACCACCATCTGAAAAACCACCCACACCGCCACCGCCACTAAAGAAAGGTCCAATCCCACCACCTGCACCTCCTCCAGGTGGTGTTAGACCTCCGCCTAAACCACCTGGTGCAGGGTTCAAACCGCCACGCCCTTCAACTGGATCAGACGAGGGTGATGGTGAGGGTGATGATTCTAATAAAGCTAAGCTAAAACCGTTCTTTTGGGATAAGGTTATGACTAACCCTGATCAAGCAATGGTTTGGAATCAAATTCGAGCAGGCTCATTCCAGTAAGTTTTTTTCTCTAGTGCCTATACGTCGTATATTAAGTAGCTTAAATAGTTTAGTGGCCTAAAACATAATGTGTTTTGATGAATAGGTTTAACGAAGAAATGATAGAAAATTTATTCGGATATAATGCCGCGGCCGAGAAAAACAAAGCCACCAATAAGAAGAGTTCAGCATCACAAGATCCCTCTTCGAATTTTGTTCAGATTATTGATGGAAAGAAGGCACAAAATTTGTCAATTCTTCTAAAAGCGCTAAATGTGACAACTAATGAAGTTTGTGATGCACTAAATGAAGGTAACTTTTTACTTACTTTCATCATGTTTAGCTCCCATTTCGTATCTTTGTGCTGCCAGTCAAAACTGGTCCTCTTTTCGTATGGGTCAAAAATTGTCCGCATTGACCTACAAACGTTTTTGGCAACTTTCAACCTTTATGACCCGTTCCCCTTTACTTATTTTTTTAAATCTATTTGATATGTTTAATATAAAACACAACCCAAATTGACCCATCATTATAAGTCATTTGGCCCAACTACTATGAAAAGGCAAATAGTTTGTATGTCCTTGAAAATTCTTTGGGACCATTATCCTTTGACCCTATTATGAGCTTAAGAAGCATTCATGTGTGCTTGTGCTAGTATTTTAAACATTGTATTGTTGATAGATCTAAAGTTGCAAATGTAATATGTTATCGCTCTAATATGTATAAGGTGTAATTAGGAAATGAGCTTCCAGTCGAACTTATTCAAACATTGCTAAAGATGGCACCAACCGGAGAGGAAGAACTGAAGCTAAGACTATATAATGGGGATATTTCTCGCCTTGGAACAGCAGAGCGGTTTCTAAAAAAGTTGGTTGAAATACCATTTGCTTATAAAAGGCTAGAGTCATTGCTTTTTATGTGCACACTGCAAGAGGAGCTAGATATAATAAAGGAGTCCTTCGAAACTTTAGAGGTGAGACTTGAGACCTCCTCGTCTGTTATTTTATCCACGACTAGCTTGTAATGAAAGACTCCTTTTCGTTGTGTTTTATGGGTTCTTGGCATAAAAGGTAGCACTTTATTATTTCAAGTACATCCTGCTGACTTTTTTCAGAGTCAAAACTTTTAAAGATGGTTTTTTCTAGGCGAAAAAGTCAGTTACTTTTATTTTCATATTTATAGTCAACTTTGTTGTCTTCTGGTCACGTGTACAGGCTGCTTGTAAAGAACTTAAGAAAAGCCGGTTGTTCCTTAAACTCTTGGAAGCAGTTTTAAAAACGGGGAACCGTATGAACGATGGAACATTTCGGGGGAGTGCACAAGCATTCAAACTTGACACACTCTTAAAACTTTCAGATGTGAAAGGCGTTGATGGTAAAACGACTCTTTTACATTTTGTAGTAGTGGAGATCATTCGTGCAGAAGGTGTAAGAGATTCGAAAAGCAAGGATGTTCTAGAAGAATCAGCTAATAGCTCACCAGATTCTGATGAATATTATCGTAATCTTGGCCTTCAAGTGGTTTCAAGTTTGTGTGATGAGCTTGAGGATGTTAAGAAAGCAGCTGTTCTTGATTCTGATGGGTTGACGGGCACAGTGTCAAAATTTGGTCATGCACTAATAAAAGCTCGTGAGTTTTTAAACACGGATTTGAAGAAAATAGACAATGGTGAGAGCGACAATGATGGCTCTGACAATGACGACAATGATGATGAGTTTTCTGTGATTTTGTCAAATTTTGTGCAAGATGCTGAAAAGGATGTGATGTGGATGCTTGAGGAAGAAAAGAGAATAATGGCGCTTGTAAAGAATACTTCGGATTATTTTCATGGACAGGCTGGCAAAGATGAGGGGTTGCGGTTGTTTGTGATTGTTCGTGATTTTCTGCTAATCTTGGAGAAGGTGTGTAAAGAGATTAAAACCAATCCTCTTGTAAGACCACCGAAGACTGCAGAGAAGAAAGATAATCCATCATCTGAGACAACAGAGAAGAAAGATGTTTTGTTGTCTGAGACAAAAGAGGCTTCGTCTCCTAGGACGATAAAGAAAGGAGATGTTTCAGAACCTAGGACACAAGACAAGGATGTTTTGCAACGTGAGACACAAGAAGTTGATGGTCTGCGAGATTTTTGGGATAATGTGGATCCACAGCTTGATATGCCAGAAAATGAGGATTCACTAAATAAGGCATTGGAAACTGAAGATTCAGCAGACAAGACACAAGAAATTGAGGATTCGAGACGTGAAATAGAGGAAATATATGAGTTACTTCATGAGACACAGGATACTAAATCTCCATGTAAGATACATGAAATAGATGAAAAACGTCATGAGACGCGTTTGGGACATGAAACAAATGAACCTGATGCTTCGCCGGATGAAAAACAGGAAAATGATGATTTTCAACCTAAGATGGAGAAAACTGATTACTCACAACATGAGAAACAGGAAACGGATTATTCTAGTACAGATGAACATGACAATTCACAAAGTACGACTGATAAAACTAATGATTTGCGACAAGAGACACATCAAACTTATGACACACAAGAACAGCGTGGGATTGAAGATGTTGATTTGTATTCTAAAACAGAAGAAAATGTTGATACACAACCTAAGACACATCAAGATGATGACTCGCAACGTGAGATACAGGACCATGATGATTTGCAAACCGAGACTGAAAATAAAGATGTTGGGTCAACGAGTGAGAGATTTTCAAAACCCCACCAATCCCCTTTTCGTGTTCCACATGAGCGATTAATTCCTGCTATTGCAATGAGACGGGTGGATACTTTCAGTTCTAGCTCAAGTTCAGACGATGATTGATCCAGAGTTTATGTCGAATATTCATACCAGGTATTTCGGTTTCACAGTCACTCTTCTTTTGTATTACAGTTTGTTCCATTCTACCAAAAACATTATATAAATGATCTGGTATGATCATTTTTATATAAGAAAACTCACATTTCCAAATATACCATTACGTTGAGTCACCCAGGATCTATTCTTTTTCTTTTTGGGTTAGGGGTTTTAACCCGGTAAATGTAATACACCAAAGACAGTTAAGTACATAGGATGTGGGTGAATCCCACATCTCAGCCCGTTACATAAGCAAACTACATCACAAATGAAAATCTACCAATTTGACTACATTTGACTCAAAACAAATAAGGCAAAACAACCCTATTGTCTAAGCTGACCACGAGTGCTAATATCATAGGCTTGAATGAAATCAGCCATCTCTAGATTAATCGGCTTAAACCATCATCCTCACCTGTGTCATATGGATTATACTCGTTAGGAACATAGCTCGCCTTCCAACTCTCGTACAAGCTAGGTGCACTTGTACCCCAACCTCCAGAAGTTCTCGGTTTGACAACCTCTTCCAAGTTTTGATGCTCCATATCTTTATTATCAGCCCTTGTTGGATGAAGAGTCCATAAAGTTGGTAGTCTCATCATACACTTCTCCTCAATTTCACTATCCGAACTTTCCGCATTCAACTCATTGTATTTTATCAGTTTTACACCTTCTTAATTGGAAGTTCATTTGGTTTTGTTGCCAAAACCTCATCCACATCAGCCGAATTAATAAGAGCCTCAAAAGAATTTGAGACCTTAGTAGACGTACCATTAACCTTAGTCTTCTTCTTGCCTAAGGGTACATTTGGAAGCTTAAAAATTAGTGTTAAAACATAAAGTAACATCTTTTTATGGAAGTTAAGAAGTGAATCAACCTATTGGAATCCTCCTTTATGTGAATGCTTTATGCATAAGGATTATTATGGAAGATTGTATTAAAATCATCTATCTTTCTTATATGGCCTTGGTAGGTTGTACGCACCTGAACTCTTGCTGAATCATTTCTAGTTGGAACAGAAAAACGAGGTGATAAAATTGACAAATTGCTCCAACCGTGGCTGCTCTTTCATACAATGATCATATGCAAAATGAATCAATATTCAAAAGTGTCACAAACTCACGACTAAAGCTAACCACACTAATTTGCAAAAAAGGACTCAGTGGCAAATGTTGATATCATTTTCGCTCTCCTTGATGTAACTTGAATGGTGGCAGTGCCGATAACAGGTACAAAATGCTGCTAATTTTCATTGTGACTATAAATGGATACACACTTAACACATGAAACACAATATATATTTTACACTTCGCTACCAATATATGCAACCTTCTATTGCTTTAACTATAAAGATGCAACATACTTGCATTGTCTTACCAATTCTTTTAATTCATAACCAAACAATGTCACATACATGCAATTTCGCTACCAATATATGCAACTGGTAACATGTTGTCTAAGTTATACAACTTACATCATCTTGTAAGAAACTGTAAGTATGTTGCGTCGTTCCGGTTAAAAATAGAATATTATTGAGTCACTATGTTGCATATGTTAATAGCAAAGTAAAAATACATCATGTTTCCTGCATTTTAGCCCTTTTTATTATTTACTACTTATTTCGTTAGGAGATCGAGGAGACGCTACGAGATCCCTCGGCATCGTATGATTTGTTAGAGGAAAGAACATCATGATCAAGTTGCAATGTTAATACATGAATGTAAATTCTTGTAAACCTCAATACAAACCATCTTAAAATTTTATGTATAGTAAAGTGGGGGTTAGAAGCTTGAAATGATTGTACATGGATACCAAAGTTTTACAGGGGTAACTGTTACCTTTACTCCTAGAATTGTATGTACCCGCAGGTCTTAGTTCTTGTTTTATGCAAAAAATATTGATTGGGATTATGCTAATGTTAGCCAACTGTATTATCCTCCAATCACAAGAAAGACCAAAACTAAACTGGCATCACCATAACTTTGACTCTTTGAGTTCTAACCAATGAAACACATCAACTCTAAGGATATCTCACAACCTTGACTACATTTCCATATGTGAAAATAGGAATCCATAACACCATTGCGCAAGTCTTACATCCTCACACTAATAGTAGGCATCATCAAAGTTTGAGATCACATAGAGTTGGAATCCAAACATGTCATAAATAAGGGAGGTAGTCTCATCTTTCATTACTCACCAAGCCTTTTAAATGACTTCATCTTCATCCTTATTATTCCCATAATCTTCAACATGAAACTATCCTTATGATATCTACAGGCCTTAACTAATATAGGACTAGCTAAATTCAGAATGAGCTCTATCTTCCTCTTCAAAGCATACATCCATGAACCAGCCATCCTAATTAGTAAAGGTTTTCAATGTCAAGCTATATAGCCATCTGTTAACCCAAACTAAAGCACCTATTTCTCAATTCCAAACAAACAAACAGACACACTACTGACACTAACCATTACCTTCATATAACAGCCTACAATTCTACTCCTTATTCCACTCTACTTACATTGAATAGTCTTTTCCTATCCGTTAGGTAGAAATTTGCATTTGAACATCCCACTCCTTACGAATTTTTAATGTACATATGTGGACTTAAGTGCAGTGACAGTCCTAAAGTGTGTATTAAGCCTTTGCAAATCCATTAAAATGAGACGAACAGACAACCAGAATAGTGCACCCTTTGTTAATGAACGCTGGAGGTGCTTTAGTTAAGAAATTGTGTTTGTTCAAGCTTAACCCATGAAAACATGGTTAAAAATCCCAAACTTTGCATATTAAATAGCAACCTACACCTTTGCGCATAACTGTGTTGGCACTGCTACTCGGGCCAACGGTTTTACTGTATTATACAACGCGTAACACACAATAGTATGGATGGGTAGGTTGGGTATCCTTATGCCATATGCATATGCAGGAACAATAGTCGTGGTAGGATTATCAGCACAGAGCTGCAATCCGATCTGTTAGTAACTGCAGGAGGACACTTCAATCCAGTGAGCAAGAACTAATCGGATTAACAAAACAACAAACTATATGTCGAGACAATAGTATATCATTGAAGAACCAAACCAGATAGTTTTTTTTTCACTAAATCAACTATATAAACACATCACATCATCTAATCAAGGACCGAAACAAGTAACATCTCAACACTAAACCACAGCTAAAAACAACCTGAATTCAATCTAATCATCATCAACTGATGGCTTTGAACCAGCAGCCTTCTTAGGAAGCAAAAGGTTATGAATGTTGGGCATAACTCCACCATTCGCAATCGTCACATCGCCAAGTAACTTACTCAGCTCCTCATCATTCCTCACTGCCAACTGAATATGTCTCGGCACTATTCGTGTCTTCTTGTTGTCTCTTGCTGCATTTCCAGCCAATTCAAGAACCTGCATACATAACCCACCAAAATTTTAAAACCACAAACTTTCCACAAAATTAATTACTGTAATTATTTTAAAAAAATCCAAAAATTAAAAAACAAACCCTCCAAATTTTTAAAAACACAACTTTCCACAAAATTAATTAATTATTATTTTTTAAATCCAAAAATTATTAAAAAAAAAACCCTCCAAAATTTTATAAAACACAACTTTCCACAAAATTAATTAATTATTTAAAAAAAATCCAAAAATTAATAAACAAACGCTCCAAAAATTTTAAAAACACAACTTTCCACAAAATTAATAAAAACAATTTTAAAAAATTAATTAAAAAAAAAAAAAAAAAAAAAAAAAAAAAAAAAAAAAAAAAAAACTAAATTTTCCCAGTTTTGTATACAAAACCCTAAAATTTTTTCAAAAAACGTATAAGATAAATATATAAAAACCAAGCTAATTAAATAAACAAAACAGCTAATTACCATCAGGCGGCAAGGGTATTCAAGGACGGCGCGAGATAAAACCGGGGCTCGGCGCCGACACGTTCGGCGTATTTAACCAAAAGCTTTCAAAAAGCGAGCAATACGACCAACGGGAAACTGAAGACCAGCTTTGCTACTTCTTGATGTAGCTTTCTTTGCTGTTCCACTTGATCCCAATGTTTTCCCTCTTCCCGCCATTTTTTTGTTTTGTTTCTTTGATCTGAAAATTTGGAGATAATAATTGAAATGTGTGAATTGGTGTGTGCGGGTGTGAAAATTGTTTATATAGTGGGTTGATTTTAGGTGGGTTTTGGTTTTGGCCAATGGGAGTGAAGCGTGCGGATCGAGAGCGTCAGCCGTTGGATTGGATTTGATTTGATCTGACGGTTGGATTGAGATTGTTGAATGTTGAGTTTTGTAGAGGGTGTAGCTGGTTGATTTACCGAAATACCCTTAACTTTTTATTTTATTTTTTTGATGTTGAACGAGTTTCTTTTAAGATGCGTTGTAATTTTGTATTTGTACTCGTATTTTACAAGACTCGTCCAATTTACGGGTATTATAAAAGAGATAAAAACAAAAATAGATATCAACGCGTAGGTTATGCGATTAGTAGTTTGAAATAAACACATGAGTATATATGTTGGGTGTACAAACCCAATCCCACATCGGTAGAACTATAATCTCAAAGTTAACATATAAGCTTGGTGGGCTACCCCTTCTATTACCAATTTGTTTTAGAATGTCAGTTAATGTTGGACTTGGTGAGATGTTGAGCCATAAGAATTTCTACAATATACAACTGGAAATAAAAACTTCAGATAAATGAAACATATGTGTAATGAAACATATGTGTAATCAAACAAATACATAATCAAAATATAACATAGAGTTGTTTAAGAGCATATTGTAATTGCTGATCTTGATGAATTTTTCGTTGTTGCATGAATCTAAAAGTATGTTGTATCACTTATTAATTTAAGTTGATTTATAATGCAATTAGAATGTCTGGTATTGTGGCATGTCAAAACCTTATTTTCGTTATATCTTAGGATCTTATTTTTAAAATTAACACATCAAAATATCCTCTCCCTCACAACATGTCATTTGGTTCTCACCCACCACTTTATTTTCTTTTTCATTTTTCAAACAAACTAATTTTCATTCATTCAAATAAAAATAAAATACGAAACTTATAAAAACATACGAAAAAAAATTAAAAACAATTCGAAACTTTAAAAAAAAAAATACAATGACTAATTTTCAGCAAGTAAAGGAGCACAATACTCAGCAAGGAGCACAATACTCAGCAAGGTATAATTTGTACTTATTATTTATGCTTACCGTAGCATATTTACACCCTTATGGTGTGTATTGCTACTATCACCCGCACTTGATTTCAAGTGGAGGAAAAATACCCTACTACATAGTAAAGAAAGGTGGAGTCAAGCTCGTAACTCAAACAAAAACAATCGCTTCGTGGGAGGCAACCCATGTTTACCTTTTATTTTATGTCATTTCTTGATTATTTTTTTCTGTCAGGGGGTCGATACAGCATATCCACTATTGTAGATACGGCGTATTCCACCCCACTTTAGTACTTCCTATAGGTAGTCGATACGGAGTATTCAATATTCCATGGATACGACGTATCGACACACTGATATGTATTTTTCTTATTTTCTAACCAATGATTAACAAGATGTTTCGAATTTGTTTTTATGTGGACTATGTATTTTAATAGGTTTGGATGGCTTTAAGAGAAGTAATATTCCAGCAAGAGCATACAGCGTATCCACATTTTGGTGATACACCGCATAATTTACTTAGAAGAATCTATAAATACATTCACATTGTTTTCATTATTGTGTGTGTAACTTTGGAGGAACTTTTATCACCGAGCCCTAGTCATTTTTAGTAGTATTGTAGGCCTTTTTGGCAATTGAAGACCTCATGTATTATTAAGATTAATATTTTATTCAATCATATAATGTTTTTTTGTTATTGTGTGATTTGCTTGTGTGCTTGTTTCTCTATTACTATGCTAGGCTAAACCAACTAGTATTTACTTAGGATTGCATGAATTTATTGTCTCTTGTCAATAGTGTATACGTTAGGAGTTGGAAAACTGGCTACGATCCTATATAGGTAGCTTGAACGTCCACTAAAATGTGTTCAATTAATACTTATGTCATAGGGATTAATTGAGTAGGGTATTTATTGCGTGTTCTAGTTATTGGGTGGATATTGACATTCAGACATGTGTCTCCCATTTAGGCAAGTTCATAGACGTGGGACCGACCAACTCGCAAAAAGTAATAAAGAATACTCCGCAATTGCATTAATCATGTACGTGACATTCGGTAAACACAGTGAGATAATAACTAAAGAGTAATGAGATTCTAGGTAAATACGTTTTTCCTCTTATAATAAGTTCACTACCACTTTTATTTTCTTGTAATTTATTGTTATCGCATTTTAGTTTAATTAGTAGTTTAAAACCAACCTCTATTAAACCCCGTATTTTAACTTGCTTTCAGATAAAATATAAAATACCAAAAACAATCTTCTCTGTACCCTTAGGCTTAATCAGTCATACACTTCGAACCTACCTCACTATTCCCCTAGAGAACGATCAATCCCCTGTGTCTTGCTTATATTATATTACAACGGTTAGGTACTCGGCTTAGGAAGATTATAAAACTTCGGTGTTGCAATCCGCCTCATCAATAAGGCTAGGTACTATCCCATGGTCCAGCCATATCCAGAGGGACCTACCCATGTACATTCCTAAGATAAATTAGGAATCTGTAGGTCTAGGAGATGATGGATGAGAAAGGGAAAAAGTGCTTTCTAAGTCATCAGCTGTCATCAGAATAATCACAATATGATGATAGTAATGATGACTTGGCTAGCATTGAAGTGGTTGAAGAATTAAAAAGATCTTTATGTGAAGGGTTAAAAGAAATAAAAACCCTCTCTACACTAGGATAGATACCGAGTTAATACATAATCTATCAGATATCAAAAAGATGATTTCTGAATTTGAAAACATACATCATAGATCCAGTGGTGCAATACATAAACCTAGAGGTGTTCACGGGGCGGTTCGGTTCGGTTAGTTGGAAGATTTTAACTATCCATCGTGGGACGGGTAATTCATTTTACTACCCATAATCGAACCGTACAAGGCGGGTAATCGGACATACGGATAACCGAAATGAGCGGTTACCCGCGGTTCGGGTCACGATTAACCATTGTAGACATTTAATCGAGTTTAACCGTATGAACAAAAAGATGAGCTAGAACCTAAAATGGCATTTTAGTAACATTAAGAAAAGATAAATAAATCCATATTAAAGTTATTCCGTCACAATAATTGCATTTAAAAAACACACGGAACATATTAATAAAAAAATATTTATCCGACGATTATAGGTTACGATTAAATTAATCAATTTTCGTACATAGATATTTTGTAAATATTTACACCAGAAGCAAAAAATTGTCATACTATAAAAGTAGTGTAATAGTATATTCACTCCTTGTACATTTATTTAAGTATTTAGTTAAAACCTATATGTATAGTATATACGGTTTGGTTCAGTTAACCACGAGAATGTAAAATAAAAACCGAAACCGAACCGTGATAAACGGGTTTTTCATGTTTCAGTTCCTTCTGTTTCAGATTTTTTCAGTTTTGGACTGAGCAGTTCGGCTCGGTTTGTCGGGTTTTTTGAACGCCCCATACATAAACCTTCCCAACTAAAGTTATTCTCGAAAGGATCTTGTTTCATTTCTCATGGAGATTACATATGTTATCTATCGACTTCTCACTCCGAGAAAGTTGGTATTGAAAAAGGTGGCAGTCCGCTCCAACTTCTGCTAACTAAATATCAAAATGCACTTATCGAGTCTAGAGCCAATGAGATTCATCACAAAATCTCCTTAGGACACATATAAAAGTGTACCTTTGTATTTCAAAATAAATAAATAAATAAATAAAAGGGATAATTCAAAAAATAACCTTGTTGCCCAATTGATTTGCTTTTTTTGACCATATATCAGAAAGTTCTGAAACTAGCCTTTGGGCAACCGGGCAACTCTACTGTAGCCAACCAGGTGACGCCAAGTGTCCGAATTTTTGGGCAACTTGTGTATTTTTTTGGGCAACTTGTGTATTTTTTGGGCAACTTGGGACACTTGGCTCCCATGGTTGGCTACACTAGAGTTGCCCGATCACCCAAAGGCTAGTTTCGAAACTTTCTAATATAAGGTCAGAAAAGCAAATCAATTAGGCAACAAGGTCATTTTTGGAATTATCCCAAAATAAAATTATATGATTCCTTTCACATATTCTTTGTGATATTGCCAGAACATTCATAGTGATACCTAAATTTGGTATTTCACGATGATTGAAAGGAAATTCTACCAATGCAACATCAAAACAACACTAAAAGTAGGTCACTAAATTGATCCAATTAATGATTCAGTTTACGTGTTAATTGATAATCTACGTGATCGAGGTGTATGTGAAAAGCAAGCTTTAATAGCTCTGCCATAATTGATGTAGTGAGATCTAATGTTGATCTTTCACGGGGATCATCAGGAAATACTACCAGTGCCAACATCAAACAACACGGAAAGTAGGTCACTTGGTTGACTCTTTATTTATTAAACGAGTGCAAACTGGTAATATACGTGATCCGGGTATTTGTGATTAGCAAGCTTTAATAGCCTTGCCGGAACTGACGTAGTGAGATCAAATTTATATGATTGTAATCTATAAGATCTTTCACGAGGACTGTCAGGAAGCCTTATCAGCGTTAACATCATGCCAACACTGAACATGGATCCCTAAGTTGTCTCTTTAAAGATTCAACAAAGTGTTAACCGGTAATCTATGTGCTCCAGGTATTACTGTTATGTCTATTATGGTATATCCAAAACTGACGTAGCGAAATAAAAAAATATATGATGATAATCAATAAGATCTTCCATGATGATCGTATGGAAATCCTGCCAATGCTCTCATCACGCCAACGCTGAATGCGGGTCTTACATTTCATTTGCTAGTAGTTTTAAATCGTATGTTAATTGGTTAACCTATGTGGTCTAGATTGTTACCCATGAAGCGACAAAAACAACAACAACAACACCTATTCACATATACCAAACTACCAGGCTCCAAATGACAACAACAAAAAATCATCAACACCACACACTCATATGTAACGTCATCAACACATCTACTCATTAACAACAACAAATGATTCAACAATAACAAGGTAAGGTTATAAATGTTACAATGAATGATAGGAGGTCTATGGCTAAAGGCATAGATGTGACTAATGTGAACAAGACAAAACAACTACCTCTAAAAAAAATAAGATCAAGAACAACAAGACAAAGTCATAGAGGAAGCTATAACTGACAAAAGAATGATGTTTGTAGGTGTTTATATAGGCAATGTAGATAAAGGCAACATGGAAAGGATAAAGGCATAAAGAAAAGAGCATATAAAAGTTAACGTTTCGCATGATATAAATCTTGAAAAGATGGAACATGCAAATCTGGAATGTATTAAACTTCAAGCACAAGGAAATGAATTGGAGATCATACAAGAGCACGAAGATTATCTTGAGGTCATCTACCACTTGCACAACCCTAATGATCATCCATTGGGGGAGATTGTTAGATTCTGAAGTGATGACCATACTTCACTAGTTCAGGGGTCGATTAGTATAATGTAATAAATATGTGATAATATAGTCAATGTTAGTCAAAGCTTACACAACCCTAATGATCATCCCTTGGGGGAGATTGTTAGCTTCTGAAGTGATGACCATACTTCACTAGTTCAAGGGTCGATTAGTATAATGTAATAAATATGTAATAATGTAGTCAATGTTATTCAAAGGTAGCTATTGTAATAAGTATATAAACCCCTTCCTACACATGGAAGGGGTGGAACTCTCATTTAAATAAAACATCCTCACAAGTTTATTCTCTCTAAAACCTCTCTTTGATTGCGTGTATGAATCTTTGATATTGTTTGAATATAAATGAAATCATCTGTCACTATGTTCGTACGATCAATTATTTTCTACTTTAATTTATAACAGTTTGTAAGAAGAAGCTGTTATGCTCACTTATATCACTTATGGTGCTTTTTGTAGGGATATAATATAGGGATTTCAAAAAATCGAGGTGAGTCAGCACATTTTGGTTTGGATCTGAATGAAGCAGGTGATTCAGAGGATGTCGATGTTCAGGAGGTTCGACCTATTGGACGGGACAAGGCAAAAAATAAAGCAACAACCTCCGATTCTCATTCGAAAGGATCATCCTCAACTGCTGTTGACCCTGCTCTTTATGAGACGTGCTTAGTAAATGGTCAAATGTCGTGGCCCCATTATTTACCCAAAGGCATGAATCAAATGCTTCATTTTTGAAAATAAAAGTGCAGGAATTGGAATGGGAGAAACTAAGGCTTGCTCAACAACGAGAACATTATGAATGGCAAAAACAAGAAAAAAAAATAGAGAAATACGTCATGTACTACACTAAATCCCATGATCATTTAACCGGAAAAGCACTAGAGAGGTGCTTGGCCTTGAAGCAAAAAATCAAGGAACGCTACAATTTAGACTACTAGTTTAAGTTTGTTTTATTTTTTATGGTAATGATTTTTTTAGTTGAATTGTTATCGTAATGTTTTTTTTTATTTTAGTTGAATTGTTATTGTAATGTTTTTTAATTATGAATGAAATTTTAATTTAAAAAAAAAAAAAAGTTACGGTCGCCATTGTAGTCACTATTAGCAAATTGTGGTTGGGTATAGTATTGGAGAAAGAAAGCTGATGTGGTGCTGATGTGGCAGGGGATGCGCACAAAACTTATGGTTACCATTACCATTGACCTTAATTGAGATTGTTCGGTTACTTGATTATCTAAACATATGTTTGAGGCTCAAGCTTACATTTCATAAGCACTTTATGTAGGTTAGCTTATTATATATAAAGAGATCAAATGACCAAAAGGTACATGTAAAAGTTGTTATAAAGGTTATTAAAGTCTTTTGCTATGGCACCTCTTAAATAAGTCCATCACTCTTTAGATAAGCACGATCTTTGGGCTTATCAAAACCTTTTCATATAAGCTCATAAGTCTAAGACTTAGATTAATTAATTTTTTGTATAGGTTTGTTTTAGTTATATAAGCTAATAAGTCCTTCATTAAAGCTTACAACACCTAAATCTTTTGGTTTGGAATGAGTTAGTGTTTGATTGTATACAAGGGTACTTTATAATGAAATTACAAATTATACTTTTTTCGTATGTTCATTGCTAACCTCGTATACAATTTTATGAGGAGTTGATTTGTTCAATTTTAATGTAGTAAGATTTCACTTTTACTTCCTTCAAGTGTTTTGATATAAAATGATACTACCTCCGTCTCAAAATTATTGTCCACAGACAAAAAACACACAGTTTTAGAAAAAACATCATCATTACAACTTTCTCTTTCTTACTTTTTGCACAAAGACAGTTTTACCCTTAACCAATTAATTTCTAACTTCTTTAAAGTTTGTAATAATAACATCAAATGAGGTAATATGGTAAACTTGATCTATATTCCCTATCTATTTATGGAAGTGGACAATTATTTTACAATTTGTGCCTACATCTTCCTACTTGCATGATTGTGACAAGTGAAAATATCGATGATATAAATCAAGAGAGAGAGAATTAATGCATGACACATGTTGTATGATTGTGTGGTTAAGATTGTTAGACGAGTGTTATTATGGAAGCCTTTGGGCTTTGATATTAGTGATAGGCCTAGCCCGTTTAATGTTTTGGATCTAGAACCTATTAGTCGATATGTATTTGTATATGAGTAGTTTATTTATTATGGCCCATTTGTATTTTAGGCCAAGCCCATTACATTGTTTCTCTAGAATTATTAGTTTGTACGAGACAGCATGGCCCGTGCGATGCACGGGCTTTGTTCACCATGAACTATAATGAGTAACCGGTGCATTTAAATGTTGTATACAAAAGAAATCAATGTATCAACGCAACCCGAATACTTTTTACCCGAAATACAAGTATGATTTAATCATGGCGAACAAAGCCCGTGCATATGATCTCCATTATAAGTCTATTCTATCCGTTATCTTATGTATTTTTGTTGGAAGTAAAAACTGGTCATGCTAAAGGTTCATCACAGATTGTTTATACATATAATATGTATCATCTTTGATTCATTTTCTGGAAGTGTAATCTAATGTCATTTAGCTATTAATTTTTTTTCTTTTTTTTATTTATATTTCGTAAAGTCAAAGCTCTTGAAGCTAAACACCATAACCACAATCACAGTTTTAGGACCATTATATTTCATGGTAAACAACACTTCAGAGTGAGCATGCAACACATTCAACATTTAGCAAAAATGGATCCCCACTTTCTAAAACATCCCCAGAAGAATGAGACAAAATATACATATTTATACCGTTTTTTTCCACAAATCAATAATGTGAATAACACATTGTGAAAATTTAAACTGATAAATGTAAAATGCCAAACACAAACAGAAATATAAGCCAAAATTCTCAAATACTCTTCCAAACCTTCAACCAAAAACTGGAGGCCGCAACTTTTGCAGCCTGCAAGGCTACTATTGTTTGCATTTGGGAGGTTGCTCTTCTCTGCCAGCGCTTGGGAGGCCACCGTTCTGCAGTTCAGATGTAATGACTAACTTATTACAAATCTCACCTTTTTATTATATTACAGTAATACCTTATTCACCAAATCTCACCCTCACTCCATAAAGTTACCTGTGTACATTACCTCTACACCGAAGTCAAAATGGTGGTGTGAATGCCAGAATTGTTAGCATTTTTCTTGAGCATATCCCCTAAATTTCCCAATAATGTGACCTTTACTTTACACCCTCTATGCAAAGCAAATAATTCAGAGTCAGTGAAAAGTTGGGGCTGGAGAAAACACTGGATAATAATCTGTACAGTATAGTTTTTATATCAAATTTTCAATTTAAAATTTTCGTACTTATAAGCAAAAAGCTTTAATCATGCATTTTTTATTTACTCTTTCGTAACATACATATTTCTAAGACCTTCAATATCAATTTTATTAAAGTTAGATTTTCATGTTATTAGTGTACAAAGACAAACCTGTGTACATCCTTTTTGGTCACAAAGCTCCACCAATCCCAACCTGCTTCGGCCTATATAACGACACATTCAGTATTACTAATACTTACAATCACAACGCTGTCTCACACTTCTACCAATAATCACAACATACGACGATATAATATCAAGTTAATTAACAAATATCAACATATATCTTTTAGAAACTCATTTTAACCACAATCCAAAACAACTACTTTGAAAGCAACTGTTTAAGCAAGAAATCCCAAACAACCCCTATACCACAATGTAGTAAACTAAAAACACAATAAAAAAAGGGCACAATCAAGTTACCAAAAAGAAAGTAACTTGGGAAATATCGATAAGAAGTTAGTCCTAGGACCAAATTGAAATATCAATATGGACACCGGTTATTTCCCTAAGATAATTAGTCTGGATATAGTTCAAACGATTATTTGGCCCACAATTTGAAGATAATCCAAAGCACGATACTTTGTCCAAACATAAGAATTGATAATTGTGACTTCAAGTTACAGTAACCAGTTTAAAATTTTAAATCCTAGGACCGAACTGAATGTTAGAAAAGAAACGTATAAGTTTAAATTGTCTTACTTCGATTGGTGGTGGTTACAGCAGCTCCTCCAAAATCACAACTGGTTGAGACCGGGTTCTTTTGGAATAACTGTTAAAGGTATACGAAGCATGAATCTTAAGGGCGGCTGGATAGTTTGAACTATGCTGAAAAGTGACAATCATTTCCGCCTTATTACCTTCTCCTATAAACACACAAACAAACAATCACCACGAAAATCAATTAAACCAAACAAACACTTGCACTACAAATAATCTCAATACCAAACCTGTTCAAAACAACTATACATAACTACTAATACAACAACTAACATGGAACTTTTATTCATACAAACAAACTGTTTGTCATACACAGCAAATTTTCGGTATTTTACACTATATTCTTGAAATAAAAACTCAAAAGAAATTTTTACAAACTCATATCTACCTATAAACACATTCAAAAATTGTTAAATATTAATAGATCTAGAAAAAAAAAAGCTCGAAAAATACCTTAAAACAGCAGCGGCGCGGCGACAACTTTTTCGGCTAGTCAATAATGGCAGTGGAGTCTCATGGCGCGTGGCTGATACAACAAAAAAATGCAATATAAATTAATAGAAACCCATATCTATATATAAACATCAAGAAAAACTTTCAAAATTTTAGATCTATTAAAAAAAAAACTTAGATATATGAAGAAAAACCTTCGGTGGTGGTGGTTTAGTTTGGTGGAGATGACGTTCGGCGGAGGTGAGTCTGGTGGAGGTGTGGCCTGCGGCGGAGGAGTGGTGGTGATGTGTGTTTTTTCTTGTAGTGTGTGGTTGAATTGTAGTGTGGTGGTGATGAATTTAATGTCCTGATCGATTGATCTTCATTATCAGTTATTGATCTTTATTAGCAGTTATTATAAAAGTCTCATGCTACAGACTTTGTAAATTCTTTGAAGCTCAAATTAATTGCAACTGACCTTGTATCGCATAATAGAGTTAGTTGATTGCATAATGAAGTATTGCATTAAATGAGTTTATGAGTAACTTTGCATAATCGGTTTTTGTTAGCTGATTAATGCAAGAGCAAATGAATGCACATTTCATTTTGAAAGCTCTTAAAAGCTGCATAATAAGCTCGGCATATTGTATATTTATTAGCTTAAACCACATATTTGAGTTTCTTAGCTTATGACATAAATGCTCACATTCAATATGGGGAACTCATTCTTTATATATATATAGATATAGATGTTAAATACAGATTTGTGAAGTTAATGAAATCAAGGCAATTACAATATTCAACATGGTATCAGAGCCTGTTGATCCTACAAAATCTCTCCTCTCCTAGAACCTATCTCCAATAACGATCTTCCCCATCCCCTCCATTCTCAGCCACTTCATCAAAAACCCTACCAAAAATTCGGCATCCATGGCCGTAGATGGTGACTCTCCTACCCCTTCATCGCAATTCAAAGGTACTAATAATTCCCAAACTCATAAATCTCAAAGTTTACCTCAATTTTGTAATCACTTCAACAAAGGAACATGTAAATTTGGGGATCATTGTAAGTTTATTCACGATCACCGAAACCGAGCGGGTTTGCAAATCAAAAGTAGCACAGGTGATATGTGTTAAAATCACATATCGTTTATTCATCAATTTAAGACCAAAAAGACCAAAAACGCTAACAAATGCCAAAGATATATGTGTTTTTGCGTTTCTGATTGTGCAGGGAAGGATATTGCAAAAAACGGACTTGAATCACACAAAAACGATCAAGAACGAGCACGGGATTGGAAAAGGATCAAAAGCCGGAACCGGGAAGCATTTTTCAAGTATTTGAGCTCAAAATTGATAACAATGGTCCTTGAAGAATCACAAAATGCTAAGAATAGCCCTTGAACTAATTTACACATTTGGTCCCTTGAGTTTCTGAAATTACAAAATTGGTCCTTGTCATTTCTTTAAACAAAAGCTGCCTATATCTATTAAAATCATAAACCCATTTATCCTATCCACAAGCCCAACACCTTGAATAAAACCCGAGCCCAAACCACCCTTGGTCATATACTCACACATACACGGTCAAAATAAATAAAAAATATATTACCCTTTCCCTCCCCCCAAATAACTTACCCGTAAACTTCCTTCAACCCCAGCCATGAACCCTAATTTACCACCCCTCCAATTACCCCACTTCTAATCCAATTAACCACAATCAACCTCGTATTAAGGGTAATTGTGGCAATTTCCCACACCTCCTGACCCCTGACACCAAAGGAATGGCACGTGGTTGAATGTCATTGGACCAGACGCGTCACAAGGATGAAGTGGAAGCCTCTGATTGGACGAGTGGTGTCACAAGGATCAAATTCAGAATATACTTTGAAGATACCTTTCTAGAGCCTTCCAAGGACGCTCCTGAGCTCTTGGCTATAAATAGAAGTCTCCTCCTTCACATTTGGTTGGTTAGCTAGTTAGATAGTTAGCTTAGGGTAGTAGTAGTGTAGAAGAGAGTATTGTTTAGCTTATTTTCAATGTTTCTGTAGCTTTAACATTGTAATCATTTCAAATCTTCAATAAAGTTCAGTTTAACAGTTTCATTCATTATCACTTTACTTTCAAGTTTTCCAAATCTGTTTTTCAAACGATTTTAATTGTTGTCAGAAGCTTATACAAGCTTCTCATAAGCTTGTTGGTTGATTTAGATGCTTTAATTCAGTTCTCATTAAAGAGTCAATGAAAATCAAAGGGGACAGAATCATGAAGAATTTGGGTTAATGATTGTAGAATTTGGTTTCTGAGTTGGTGTTTGAGCCTATTAAAGATAGGCTCTGGTTTGATTTCTCCCTATTTCAGTTAGGGAACTCAGTTTTGTAAGTTCTCATTTGAATTTAGAGTTCAATTCAATTTGTTTAGTTTAGATATTAGTTGCTTCTTAGTACTGTTTCATTGAGATTTTATGATGTTATTCAAGTAGATTTAGTTTTATCTAAGCTTGACTGNCAAAATACCCAAAACCCTTTAAACATAAACCCATTTCAACCCAAAGCCCATTATCCCATTTTACAAAACCCGGCCCTTATCCCATTTACCCACTATACCCGGTCTCCTAAACAAATAACAATAAAAATATATACGCGCCTTTTACCCTTTCCCCCTTTTCACTCCCATTTACCAGACATAAACCCTAATTACCCTTTACCTTCAATTACCCCAATCCCATCAATCATTTACCCAATTAAGGGTACTATGGTCAATACCCTGACACCACCTGACAAGTGGAATGACATGTGGCAGCGAATGATTGGGAGGGACGCGTCACAAAGTCGATTCAAGGGCTGTGATTGGTGCAGAATTGTCACAAAGGATCTAATTGGTATATTCTAAAGAAGATGCTCGTTCTAGACTCTTCCAAGACGCTCCTCTTACACTTCAAGGCTGGCTATATAAAGCTCACTTCTCAACAGATTGCGGGTTAGATAGTTAGATGTTAGGTTAGGAGTAGGTTAGTAGTATAGTTTACTGTTATGCTGTCGAAATTTCTTCTCAAATTGTATTTCGTTTTAATCTTTTGTAAACGTTTGATAGAGATAATAAAATTCTAGTTTTCAAGTTTAAATCCTAGCAATTTAATTTTCCAGCAAACAATTGATTTCAAATCTGTTTCTAGTTTCCATTTACTGTTTTCACAAGCTTGAGGTGAGTTTCTGCTTATTATCTGCTTCCAATGGTGAATCGAGTTTACGGTCAACAGAAGTCAACGAAATTCAGGGTGATAGATTCTGGTATAGTAGGTTGTTACTGAGGTGATATGTGGTTGTAGATGGTGTTCTGTGGTGATGATTTAGCCTATCATAGAGATAGGCTGAGGTTTGGTTTGTATTTGATCCTTATGTCAGTTAGAGTCCTCGAATTGTAAGTCTCATTTTTATGTTCTCAATTTCATAAATGCTTAGTGTTAATCTGTAGAGTGATTGTTATTTTTCTGAATATTAGTTGCTATTGTTGCTTGAGGAGTTCGTAGTTGAATTAGCTTATGAGATTTAGTGAGATGATTGATAAGTACATCATTTGCTTCACTGAATTTGAGTTCCTGTCTTATTGAATCTGTCTCATATTTGCATAGTATAGCTTGATCTCTGGTACTGAGTGTTAGTTGCTGTTTGAACTAGTAGCACACTTAGAGTATAATTAGTCATAAACTGCAATAAAATTGATAGGTTACAAAGCAAAAGTCAAATTAGCTAATAATCTCTTTTCTACTCGCGTACTTTGTAAACTGTTCATGCATTTTGATCATCTGATGTTCTCGGTGTTTGTGATTGCTGTTTTTGTGCTTAGATTTGATCAGTAACCACCTAGTGATTAGATGTAAGCTTCTGAAATAGGTTTTGGTCAAACTATGGTTGCAATAAAAAAGTCAATTGGTTCAAGTAAAGCTGCTGCAATTTTCTTTTGGTTCCAGTTTTGCACATCTGATCTAGGTCAGATTAGTGTTCAATTGGACATGTTGGCATAGGGCTTTTCATGTTTTCTTGTTCTCAGCTAGGTAGAGTATCTTTCGCCCCCATAGGTTTCTATTTTAGTGCTTATCTGTATTGCTTATTTGTTGCTGCTAGTAGGTAGTTTACCCGTGTTTTGCTGATTTTACATTGGGACTATAATAATGATTGTTGTTTAGAATTCTGAGTTTGATTATTGTTTCTGAGCACCTTTGAGTGTGCTTAAGTAGTTTACATGTTTTCTTATTCTCTGGCTTATCCTAATGTAGAATTGCTTATTGTTAGTGCTTTATCAAACGGCTTATTTGTTCATTCTTGAGTTTCTGTGAGAAAATTGTTCTAAATACTGTTCCCTTGAGCTTATTAGAGTACTTTACATCATCTGTATCAGTTCCACTTTGTCTTGTTGCAAGTGCTTATAAATAAGCACTTGTAATAAGCTGTCATAAGCCCATTAAGCACTTTTATAGCTTATTTTTCACTTTTATCATTTTTCTCAGATTTCATATTTAGTTTTAGAATTTCTGTAAAAATTTCATATTTTTCTAAATTCATTTGCTATTTCTTTTTATTTTTAAATAGATTTTTAGAATAATAAATCATTTTTAATTCCAATTTAAATCACAAAAATGCAAAAATAGTTTCTGATTTTATTTTTAATTTTCATTTTCATTTTAATAAGATTTTTAGAAAATAATTTTGTAGAATAAATTTTTCATTTTAAAATTAGTTTGATTTTCTTTTATTAAATAAAAATACAAAAATAGATTTTAATTCATAGAAAATAAATAAAAAGTCAAAAAAATATTTTTCTTTCTCCTAAAATTTTCTTTTATCATTTTAAAGTTTTAAAAATTACTTTTGAGCCCGTAGGATTAACATAGCTTAGAATTCGCGTTTTATTTTGTTACGTAGACGTTTTATTTTTAAGTCGCGTTTATGGTTTTATCATTTGTGTTTAATATGCTTGTACCTTTAGCTTAATTAGTTGATTTTCATTGTTAATTCATATAAATTGTAGTGTAAAATCCAAAAATCAGTTTTTCTTTATTCACTTCACTCACACACATTCGTTTTCGACTTATTCGCCGTCAAATCTTCGCTGGGACAACGAACCGAGAAATAGTACTCCACTAGACTCACATCAACAGGTTCGAATAATAGTAGCATGGGTGGTAACACAAGAATGATTAATATTATGGGTGCCAATATATTTAATAGAATGGCTACTTCTCAGTTTGGTCAAACTAATCATGCTCCACCTGGTACATATGCATCTCGTATACCTTTCGTATACCACCATCTGCCAAACCCACTTCCAGCCCAAAACATGTATGCGGCCCAACAGTACCAGGCCCAACAACACCAATCACCACCTATACCAGCCCAATGCACCTTCATAGCCCAACAGCAGCCACATGCGGCCTATTACCCAACCGCATATCAACATCAGCCTACTAGTATTCTCGGACCTGGACCCGCACCCGTCTTGTACCCGTCTCACGCTACATCACTCCCTAGTGCGTTTAGCGCCATGACTTTGCAAGACCCGACATGGAACATGGACACAGGTGCCTCTTCTCATTTAAATTCTAGTGCAAATAATTTAAGTACCATTTATAATAAACGTTTATTCCCATCTGTACACGTTAGTGACGGTAACTCTATTCCCGTCACCAACACCGGACATAGCATTATTCCTTCCCTCATTGTCCCCTTCATCTTCATAATGTACTTGTCACCCCTAACATCATTAAAAATCTCATCTCTGTTCGTCAGTTTACTAGGGATAATAATTGCACTATTGAATTTGACGCATTTGGTTTTTCTGTGAAAGATTTCTTGACTCGCCACATCCTCCTTCGATGTGACAGTTTGGGTGATCTATATCCAGTTACCAAACCGTCAATTATCCCTACTGCTTTTCTCTCCACAAGTTCATCCACGTGGCATCAACGTCTCGGTCATCCCGGTGACGAAGTGCTACGATCTCTTGTTTCCCGTCATTTTATTTCGTGTAATAAAGAAAAGTCTATACATGTGTGTCATGCTTGCCAACTTGGCAAACATGTGAAGCTTCCTTTTCATAGTTCGGATTCTATTGTTGAACATTGCTTTGATATAATTCATTCTGATTTGTGGACTTCTCCTATTATTAGTTCTAGTGGTTTCAAATATTATGTTCTATTTCTTGATCATTTCTCTCACTGTTTGTAGATTTATCCCCTACGTTCTAAATCTGACATGTTCGATAAATTTTTACATTTCCGTAACTATGTTAAAATCAATTTAAATGTAAAATCAAGAGTTTCCAATGTGATCATGGTGGTGAGTTCGATAATAACCGACTCCACACACTTTTTGCTAAACATGGTATCCAACTAAGATTTTCTTGCCCAAAAACCTCACAACAAAATGGCAAGGCGGAAAGAATGATCCGCGCAATAAATAACGTCATCCGTACCCTCCTTTTTCAAGCACACCTACCACCTACCTTTTGGGTTGAGGCCCTCCACATGGCCACATATCTCCTTAACCTTCTTCCATCAACCGCCATTAAAAATGAAATACCCTTCACACGACTTTTTCACAAAGAACCCGACTACTCCCGCCTACGTATTTTTGGGTGCCTTTGCTACCCTCACTTTCACTCTCCTCATAAACTTGCCCCACGAGCAACACCGTGTATCTTTTTGGGTTACCCCGCATATCACTGCGGCTTTCGTTGCCTAGACCTTGAAACCAACAAAATCATCATTTCTAGACACGTCACTTTCGACGAGACACAATTTCCCTACCGTTCCATGACCCCCACGAATCCCCCATCATATACCTTTCTTGAACCCGAACCTTCCCAACTCCTTACCCAAATCTTAAACGACCCAACCTCCCACACTGATATACGACACCAAACCCCTCTCAATAATTCTGTTCCCACTATCAACCAAAATAATTCTAGCCATCACACTCAACCTCACCCTCGTGTGGCCCAGGCCCAAAATTCTACCACAGTCCAATTCACCTACCACGCCAAACACCAACACCCTTATAACTCCTACTATTTCCAACAATATGCCGAGCCCAACACCACTGGCCCAACAACATCTAAATTCATCTCCCTCACCCACTAATATACAACCCACGCAACAACCCAACACCGCTCCCCCATCCGCCATTCCCTCGGCCCCATCACAACAACCTGCTAATGAACCCCCTCGCACTCACCGCATGATCACTCGGTCTCAATCGGGCATTGTCAAACCAATTGATCGTTTATCTCTACATACGTCTTCCATTTCTCCTATTCCCAAATCTCCATTTCTTGCTTTAAAAGTTCCTAANAATGTTTTTGTAATCAATGTGGATACGCGAATTGTATATGTTACGTCCAAAGTGCTGAAACGTCTTACACTTGTGATTCGAGTTTTGATAATTATCCTCAAAACGATCTCAATCTATCTTTTCAGAACTCTTATGAGCAAGTACCATATTACAATGGTGATTCATTCCAAAGTTCATCAAATTTTGAAAATTGTGGGGGATCGTTTGATAATTCTTATTTTGAGCCTAATTCGTGTTACGATTCTTACGGTTTTAACCAACCCCCACAAAATCCCGACAAATTTCAAATTCCGGATGAAGTTATTGAGGAAATGAAATCCCTTAGTGAGATGTTACGGAAGTGGGCGGATAATCGTGTTACTCATACTCCCGAGCCTCGTGAGAAGTCGATTGCAGAGTTACTTGCTGAAGAAAGAGCGTCTAATCCTTATAAGTCTTTTATTTACTATGATTCCGACGACGAAGATGAGAAAATTACGATTGTTCTTAATCCTCACAAAG
>LBNU01034261.1:6331-18430 GCA_014162995.1 Artemisia annua | reverse complement strand
CATTCTGACGGCGTCAGGTTAAAATTTTCTGCAATTTTTGAAAGTTTTGTATTTCTTCCGGAAACATTAAAAGTTTTGTCAATTCTTTAACTTATAATCTCCAGGAATTCTGCAAAATATTCATTCCACAAGCATTATATCCTAGTATATAGATTTTACCGCCGATTTTATGCGAGGTTGGCCTTTATCTTTTTCAGGTTAACAGGTTATTTTGGACAAGAAGACGTTTATTATTTTAGAAGGGAAGCTTTGAACGTTCGTCTTTCTTGGAAGAAGATCTAACCATGTTACCTCATTATCCACATCAAACGATTCAGGGGAGTATTTGATTTCATTCTTTCATTTTATTTACTTTTACGTCTTCTATTCGAACATTGGGGACAATGTTCAGTTTAAGTGTAAGGGGGTAAATGAAGGCACCGTTGAGAATACACTTACGCTTGATGTTTTGCTTTGTTTGATTGTAAATTTGTAATAAAACCAAGAGAAATATTTATTAGGGCAATTTTAGCGCCAATTTAAAATTTTTTACAACATTTAGAAGTGAAACCTTGGTCTTAATGAGCGTCTCATGGATAGGAAATTGTATGACTAGCACAAAAGCCGTACCACTAAAAAATTTTCCACCCCAAATATATGAGGTTCGCCCCTAGAATTGGTAGGAAAAGCACCCATCTTTGGTGCTATGATGTGAGTACCGGTATTTAGATTCTAGAACTTGCGTTAGGACCATCTCAAATCCACAAGTGAGACTACATTCGTGTAGTTAAGATTTACTACATGATAAGAGGCATTAGGATTAACCCATTGTTTTACACCCGTATTTTTGTTATAATTACATTGACTTCATTGGTCAAGTAATTCTCCCACACCCTTTGCGTTGTATCCATTTTTGGTACACGATACCCCTAGTACACCCCTCCGAGCCTATCCTTTCGTTTCGACCTTTGAGCATCTTACTCAAAGTGATAATTTGTTTACACCCCACTAAATATACACCCAAATCGCCTCAGCCTACCTTGTATGCACCCACCTTTGGTGCATTATTGTGAAAACATTTGTTAAACCCTTAGTTAATTATCTAATCAATTACATGGTTGCTAAGTTAAGTCATATCCTTGTTCATATTGTTTTGGGACGATTGGGACTCATGGGTAAAGTACTAGTGTAATGGAGTAATGGGGAAGAACGACATTATTACCCCCATATGTGCTAAATATTTTAAAAGTACTCCAAGTTTTTCAATTATCTTATATCGAGTCATTAGATTAGTAATTGTAAAGTTATGTAAAGATTCAAGTGTAAGGGGAATGCGACTCCCCTATGATGTATTATTTTGGATGGTAGGGCAAGAGTGTATGAAAAAAAAAATAATAATAATAAAAAATCGAAAAATCAAGAAAAATACAAAAAAATATGAAAAAGAAAAGAGAAAAACATACGGACTACCATCCCGTTTCCTTTTATGTTTCTTATTAGTTTTTGTTATTTCATTTTTAGTTTAAGATTGAGTCGAGTCTTGACTTAAGCAACGATGTAAAGTGCATGTATTTGATCATGATAATTAACTTGCGACCATTAAAATACCCTTTATTCCAACCAAACCGTGTTTATCATATCCCTACACCTTACGTTACAACCCTTTGGAAAGCCCTCTTTGATAGTTTATCTTAGGTGCTTACGCCTAGTGGAGGAGTAATTGATCCTCTCCCAAGCCTATGGTAATCTAATTGCTATGACAGGTAGTGAGTGTTATTTTCCGTTTTCATTTATGAGATATAATTCTATGACATTTGAGAGATGAGAGAATCCAAACACTATTTGTGAGGTGCTAGTGTATGATTTTTGTGCTTGTTATGATTAGGGTCTAATAACTATTTGTTGTAATTACTTTTATATTGGTGTTAAATGACCCCTAACTCATATTTTGATTGGAATAAAAGCTCATTTGTTTGAGGACAAGCAAATCTCAAGTGTAAGGGTATTTGATGAGACGAAAAGTGTTACGCTTTTAGGGGGTCATTTAAGCCCTAATTCGTATAAATGTGATCAAATATTGCCCTAAATCGTTCCTTTTGTCATTTTAGGTACTTTTGAGAGGAAATCTGGAAAACATGCATATTCGGACGTTTTTGGAGCATAAAAGTGAAGAAAACGACAAAGTCTCAAAAGAAGCTGGAATTACTACCTGACGGCGTCAGAGTCACAACGTGACGCCGTCAGCAAACATTGACAAAGGAGTGGAAACCAATTTACAAATGACGGGCCAGAAAGATTTGGGAACTTTACACCTGACGCCGTCAGGTGTTATTGGTGGTAGGCCGTCAGGTTGTAATTTAAAGAGTGACGGCCCAAAAGGCAACAAAGGGTGACGGCGTCAGAAGTGGATCTAGGCCATCCGAGAAACCTTATGGCGGCGGGCTGACGGCGTCAGACCCTATAACCTGACGCCATCAGAGTGTAAAAGTCTATATATAGTTTCTATTTTTCATTCATTAAGTGTGGAACTTTGTGGAGAACTTTTGGCACCAAACCCTAGACGAATTTTCTGTACTTGTTAGGGTTTCCAACCCTTGGAACCCTCATGCTTAATTAAAGATAAGTCTTCACTTCAATTCAGTCAATATGTCTATGTGTTGGTTGATTATCTCTTTTGCTTGTCTTTTAATTAACATGTGTAGCTAAATTCTTTTTGTGTTTGCTTAGATCTAATGAAACCTAACTATTAATTATTGGTTAATTGATGTGTTGTTGTTTGTTGGGATGATTGTTCCATCAATGTTAGGCTCAAGAAAACTGGCCAACCTCCTTTATGGTAACGTGCTTGAACGTCTTGGGAAACATGTAGCCAAGGCATACTAGGCTATTAAGGTAGTATTTAACGCATGAGCCACTGTTTACAATCCCTATGGTTGTGCCGTGCATGGCATAGGAGGAGATAAGAGCTCATAGAATTGGAGAGATATGTATGCCACTCCATGAGTTATTAGGAATACACCCTTCATCCACACAAGTAACATACATATCAATTAACCGGTAAAAGATAGTTAGGGAGTAATGAAGTCTAAGTAAACACAACTTTTCTCCATATTGTTTTCACAACCAAATAGTTTAGTTATTTTATTTTCTTTTGCAATAGTAGTAATTTTGGGTTAGTTGACTAGCAACTAATTCCGCCCACTCCTTCAAAACCGAGATTTTACTTGCTTTCATAAAAATATAAAAATACAAAAAGAATCTTCCTTCACCCTTAGACCTATTAGAGTAGTTTTTTTTCTATCCTAACGAACACTATTCCCTGTGAGAGAACGATCAATCCCCCGTACTTACCACTATCCTATACTACATCGGTCAGGTACACTGCCTTGTGGGGTTGTAAGCCTCTTGAGATCCTTGAGAGGTAAAACCTGTTGTAAGGTCACAAAACCACGCATCAACTGAGTATCAGCTGGCAGATTTCTTCACTAAGGCACTTCCGAGAGAATGATTTCAATTTATTCTCCCACGACTTGGAATGAATAGTCTTACGCCATAATCACTCAAAAGTCTTCAGGAAGAGAATGAGGAGTAATGGATTCGTTTCACATATCCTTGTACATATCTTTTAAAACCAAAAAGAAAATAGAAAAATATAAAACTTATAAAAACCATAAAAATCAGAAAAACCCAAAAATACCAAAAATAGTTCTTCTTTAGGCATGTCTTCTGTTTATCGATAATATTTACGGTCCTAGAAATGTCATTCAATAATGGCACGGGACTTTAAATGAAGCTCGAGCAGAAGTTATAATAATTGGTTAAAACATGCCATTATGGCTTGCTATTACTTCAGATAGCAACCCGTTCTTATATATGGGAAAGCACGTCGGCAAAAAGATGGCTGTTGCTCTCACTGGGTGAAGTTCACTCGGGCACGGATTACTTTATATCCGTGTTTCTTAGAAATAATGTACGTTTCAGTGCATTGTGCATTATCTCTTGTATAAGAAGAGAAGTCTTTTTACATCACAAAGTCTCTCATCTATGATTCTTCAGGAGAGACTTTGCGGTTCACAAGGTGGCAATTGGACTTAAATTTTCATAAATACTTGACGCTCAATGTAATGGCTACAGCTCTTTAAGTAGAAAACGTGTCATTAATTGAGGGGGAGAGTATTTGTTCAAAATTTCTACACCTTTCAAAAACTTTGTGCACCATCAGTTGTATTTAGTCCCTCTCCCTCTTGGTTTGAGGAGGAGCATCAGTTCGTTTCAAAATCAGTACATATTAAATCTGTCCACATTTTCTCCCATATTTTCATAAACTTATTTAAATCAATTGGGATCACAAAATCTCAAAAGATTCGAAATTTTTGATCGGGGGAGAGAATATGATTTAAATGTGAAAATCTGATAAAATATGTGAATGTTTTGGACTTAAACATAAGCTCTCCCATATGTGCCAAACTCTTTCATATATAAATGCACATATTAAGGGGGAGCAAAATGGCTAGTGGTGACAAAAAAGATTTGGCATCTCATTTGAGCGTGACTCAGACTTAACAAATGAATTGACGAAAATTGTCATGAATCGAAAGGACTTGTCTGAGTAGATTGTACCGTTTCGAGAAACCTTTTGTGAACTTGATCAGGACCGGTAATAATTTCAAGCTAGTCTAACTAGTGATCTAAACGTGTCTCGAATGGGTCTTGTTCACTTAAGGTGGATCAATTCAAAAGGTGCGAACTCCACCCATTCGTGACAATCCCTTCTTTTCACCCTTTCTATAATCTATACATACACGCCAACCCGTAACCAATCGAGTTGGAATCAACTCGTTTTCCTCATTTGTGACAACAGTTATGCCACCCTTCTTAGGAACACAATGAATGGGTTTCACCCAAGGACTATCAGAGATAGGTTAAATCAATCTAGCATCAAGAAGTTTTAGAACCTCTTGTTTGATTACTTCGTGAATTTTTGGATTTACCCTTCTTTGATGTTGAACTGCGGGTTTAAAGTCATCCTCCATCAAGATTTTGTGTGTACAAAATTCCGGGTTAATAACCTTAATGTCAGAGAGTTTCCAAGCAATTGCTTGCTTGTGTGACTTCAAGACCTTTATGAGGGCAGTCTTTTCCTCCTCACTCAAATCCTTAGCAATTATGACGGCTAATTTGTCATCACCCTCCAAAAATGCGTACTCGAGATGAGGTGGCAATTCCTTGAGCTCGACCTCGGGAAATTCATCAGTTTTCTCAACAGACTTGATTTCCTCATTATGAAGTTTTATGGGAGGGAGTGGAGGAGAATTGTCCTGATTCAACAATTTCTCTAGAAGAAGAATATCTCCCTCCGGATCAATCTCACTGTTATCAATTCCCTCTGGAACTGAATCACTTTTGAGAAAAGCTTCGATCTCTTCCAAAATGAAGTCACTTCCCTAAAACGGAGTGAGAGAAGGGGAAGAGTCGGCAATGATAGGATGAGAAGATGGAGTGGGATCACCACTCGAAGAATTATGAACATAACCAAGAACTTCTTGAGAGTACTCCTCTGAAGCAACATCAATGACATCTATTCGGTTAACCGATTCAGAGTCATAATTTGAGGAGTACCTCGAAGTTTGGTCAAGGTTAAAGGTGACAGCTTCATTACCCACACATAATGTGATTTCTTGCTCAAATACATCAATGAGAGCACGACCCGTTCTTAGGAATCCTCTTCCAACAATGAGAGGAACCCTTGAATCGGCATCAAAGTCAACAATCACAAAATCGGCTGGGAATTGGAACTTTCCTACTTTCACGAATACGTCCTCAGCAATGCCAAGTGGACGAGAGATTGAACGATCGGCAAGCTCAAGAGTCATGCACGTAGGAGTAAGTTCGGTAAGAGAAAGTTTCTTCCACACAGAATATGGCATAAGGTTAATGCTAGCACCAAGATCGGCCAAGGCGAAACATTCAACCATACCCGGAAAAACACATGGAATTAGAAATTTTCCGGGGTCTCCAAGCTTCTCGGGAAGCTTTTTCAAAAGAACTGCTGAGCAGTTCTCATTCAGAGGAGTTCTAGCCATTTCAAATAGCTTTTCCTTATTACTTAACAGATTTTTGATTGTTGATGCGAATTTGGGCATCAAGATGATAGCATCCGCGAAGCTTATGTCAAAATGCAAATCTTGAAAGATTTGGAAAATTTTATCCATTTGGTGACTAGCTTTTTCGCGGAGCTTTTGTTCATTGAGACGTGATGGGTAAGGAATAGAAGTTTTGGATTTAGGGTTGTCAACTAGAGTTTCTGGTGGATCAAAGACAACTCCAGGTTTGCATCTGGTTTCTGGAATAACCTGACGATGGACGTGTGCGGTACTTTGTGAGCTAGGAGATTGCACCTTGTCCGTTGTCACCTCAGGTTCACGTTCCACTACCTTTGGAGGAGAGGAAGAAGAGGTAGTAGGAATCGCGGGTTCATTATATGAAGCCCCACTTCTGGTTGTGATCGCTTTAGCATTGCCCCTCAGATTAGCGATCATGTTGCTAGGTAAAGTACCTGAGCCCGAGGGTCGATCATTTAAAGACATCTTGATTTCAGAAATCTGGCTGACCAACAACTTGTTCATTTCTTCTTGGGATTTCATGAATTGCTTTAACAGCTCGTCAGATGAAGGCCCAGTTGGAACAATGGCTTAAGTTTGATTGTTAGGAACATTTTGAGCACGATTGTTTTGGTTGGGACCTTGATTTTGGTAATTTCCTTGATTTTGGTGTTGGAATTTTCCTTGATTTTGGTTGTTATTTCCATGGAAATACCCTTGGTTGAAGCTACCCTGACCTTGGTTTCGATTAAAATTTCCTTGATGTTGGAAACCTTGATTTTGGAAACCTTGGTTTTGATTTTGAAAACCGTGACCTTGATTGAAATTCCCTTGGTTTTGAAAACCTTGGTTCGTTCAATTTTGGTTTTGGTTACGGTTTTGGACATTTTGGTTTTGATTAAAACCAGGTGGTCCAGGGTAGTGGTTAGGATGATAGCTTAGGTCCATCTGAGGACGGTATTGGCCACCTCCTTGATTGGAAGGACCGGCTATCGCATGAGCTTCAAACAGGTTACCATCGGTGGCCATACAATTGTAATATGCGTGAGGGCCACCACATGTAACACAGACTTCCACTTTTTTAACTTCAGCAGGAGAAGAAGTTTGAGTGAAAGAGACTTTCTTTTGGTTAGATAGAACCAAAGCTTGAATGGCTTCCGTGAGCTTGTCAATCTTAGCATCGGTGCTAGATTGACTCACGGGCGATGAAGAAGAAGGACCAACACTCACTTGGGAAACAACCGGCTTGCTTCGTGTAGTGCGGACCTTAGACTTGTTCTCGATAATCGCTAAAGCTTCTTTTGTGGTTTTAATCAGGAAATTACCTCCCGCAGAGGCATTAAGAGAATCCTGATCAGCTTGGCTTACACCATTATAGAAAGTGTCGAGTTGCATCAACTCGGAGAAACCGTGATGAGGACATCTGCGAAGCAATTCTTTGAAACGATCCCACGATTCACTAAATGATTCATCAAATTTCTGAGTGAACTTGATGATCTCATTTTTAAGACTCGTGGTCTTGGAAGGAGGATAGAATTCGTTCACAAATTTCTTAACCAAGTCTTCCCATGTTTCAATCGAACGAGGGGGTTGTTTTTCAAGCCAAATCCGGGCTTGTCCCTCGAGGGAAAATGGGAAGAGAAGAAGTTTGATTGCATCAGACGGGACATTCTTGTATTTGATGGTAGATGTGATCTTGTTAAACCATCGAATGTGAGCATGAGGATCGTCCCTCTCAAAACCATAGAATTGACTTGCGGTTACAAGATTCAGTAACCCGGTTTTGAGCTCAAAACTATCAGCCACGATGGCTGGAACAACAATGGCATCTCCATAACCCTCGATGGGTGCTTGGAGAAGCTCATTCATAGGAAGATCTGCCATGATGACAGAAGTTGTGGAAACAGTACGGATCTCAGATCCAACTGTTGGTGTTGAACGTCTACGGTGTCTTCGAGGAATTCTTACAAGCTCGCGTAATGGGCTCGTAGACCTAGAAGAACGAGTGCGCATGCACTAGGGATAAAACCAATCAAAACAAAATCGAGGCAAGTGAACAGTGAACTTAAACCAATAATCACAAATTACTCTTTAACTCATAACCTGACGGCCTACATCTTCTAACACCTGACGGCGTCAGGTGTTAATTTCCAAAATCTTTCTGGCCCGTCATTTGATAATTGGTTTCCACTCTTTTGTCAAGGCTTGCTGACGGCGTCACCTTGTGACTCTGACGCCGTCAGGTTGTAATTTTTGCTTCTTTTGAGACTTTGTCGTTTTCTTCACTTTTATGCTCCAAAAACGTCCAAATACGCATGTTTTCTAGAATTCGTCTCAAAAGTACCTAAAATGACAAAAGGAACGATTTAGGGCAATATTTGATCACATTTATAAGAATTAAGGCTTAAATGACCCCTTAAAAGCGTAACACTTTTCGTCTCATCACCAGGTCGTGTAGCTGTAGAAGATTGGAGCTTACAAGTATGCCATGTAAACATGATATTGTAGCCAACCCATATGAGATTAAATGGAATTGAAGTAGGATCTGTAGAATCGTGGGTTCATCCATGTTACTTGCCTAAGACATGGGAGGAAACATACAAACACCACGTCCAGCCAATTAGTGGTTATCAACTTTGGAAAAATTCAAATGTGCCTATAACCATTCTTCCACCTAAGCATCATAAACCATTGGGTAGGCCACGAAAGAAGAGAACTAGGGCTTTTAAAGAAAATGATGATACTGATAAAGAAAGTAAGTTGTTACAGTCTAGTAGGAGTGTAGTTTGTGGAATTTGTGGCAATGCTGGACACAACAAGAAAACAAGTCTTGGGCAAGGAGGTGTTACTGCAAGTCAAGCCAGAACACAGCAGTCTCAAAAAAGAGGTTCATCCCAACCAAAAGTTTCATCACAGAAGAAGAGAAAGGTTAAAGGTAACAACTTTGAAGCAACTGAACAAGCAAGTTTCGACCAGTCTGTTACTGGAAGTCAAGTTAATGCGGCTTCAGGTGTATCTTCAAGTCATGGGTGGACTAGGAAGAAGACTATAGAAGCAAAAATGCCTTCACCACAAAAAATATTGGCTAAGTATTTCTAAGACAATGGTTTTCATCCAATATGTAATTCCTAGAAAAATTTTCTATGTTTTAAGAATGTGTGTTTCTGAACTATGTAAACTACTAAATTTTGTGCATTTGGAAATATATCTGATGCGTGGATTGCGGTCTACACAAAAGGTTTTACCTCTCAAGGAATCTTGAGAAGCTTGCAATCCCCACCAGGCAGTGTACCTGACCGATGTAGTATAGTGAGTGGCAAGTACCGGGGATTGATCATTCTCTCGGGTGTTCTAGAGGTGAGGGATGATTCTTTTTGTATTTTTATGTTTTATGGAAAGCAAGTAAAATATCTCGGATATTGGAAGAGTGGGCGGAATTAGTTGCTAGTCAACTAACCCAAATAACTACTTAAACAAATAAAATAAATAACAAGAAAAGTAAATGTGAGAACTTCTAATATGGAGAAAAGCGTGTTTACTTAGATTTCATTACTCCCTAGTTCTCTTTCATTGATTAATTGGTTTGTCACAATTGCATGGGTGAAGGGTTGCATTCCTTAATACCATTCGTGAGGCCGTGTACGATCTTCCCCAACTCTATAAGCTTCTATCTCTTCCTATGACGACATGTTTAGTATCCTATCATGGCCTCATTAATAGTCACTTATGCATTTAATACAGCCAATAAAACCGTAGTACACATCCGATTACGTTTCTTAAGACGTTCAAGCAAGTTACTGATTGGCTCTGAACAGTCAGACAATATTGACCAAGGATATTGGTCAACAAAGTCAAACCTATTGAGCCAACTAACCAAGGAGTATAGAATATCCCCGGGTCGTTATGTCCCGACGAGGTGTGAATGGTATTTAAACGTGCTTATAATCGGGTGATTTAACAGAAAGATCAGGATTTTGATTATTATGATTAAACTAAGAGATTATGATTGAGAATAGCTTAAAAACACTATATGAACAATTACTGATAATCAGATAACCTAAAAACGTGATTTAAATCTAAAAACGCGCGTTTGAATTTAAAATAAACGCAAGCGCGCAAAATAAAAAGTTAAACGGGAGCAAATAAAGTCCTACGAATGCGAAAATTACTTTTTTACAATTCTAATAACAAAGGAAAATTTTAAGAAAAAGAAAAATATTTTTTTAGACTTTTTAATTATTTAATATTAATTAATTACTAATTAGCTAATTAAACTAATTTAAATTAAAATAAATACTAAACTAATTTAGATAATTATCAACCTTTTTATAAAACTACTTAACAATTACAGGAATCCTAAAAAATTATAAAAAGTTCCTAAACTTATAAATAAACTATTTTAGAATTTATTTACTTAATTATTAATTAAAATCTAATTAAACTAAATTAATTAAGAATAATAGCAAATGAACAGTAACAATTAAAAAACTATTTTCTAAAAATACTATATAATTAATAAAAGCTAGAAAAAATATAAAAAGATGCTAGAGATTAAAATTAAACACTAAATGATTTTATTTTTGGTTTTTTAATTAAAACTAATTAAACTACTTTTAATTATTAAAATTACCAAATGAAAAGATAAAATTATGAAACGTTTTATACAAATACTATGTGATACCAGGAACCTAGGAAAATTATGAAAACCACTAAGTACTTAATAAGAAAAATTAGAAAATAAGCTAAAAAGACAAATCCTATTAAATAGAAGCTATCACTAAAAGTACAAATGATGATTTTTGGATTTTTCTTATTACAAACTGATTTAACTACTAAATTAAGCTACTTTTATGAAAACAAACGTTTATAAAAAGCCAAAATAAGCTCTGTTAGAGCTTATTACACCAACAGTGACCCAAATAAACTAAAAATGGAATTTCTAAATAGAGAAAGCTAATGAAATAAGCTAAAAGCTAGGACCTAGGTACAATTAAGCTAAAGACAGTAGGATGCAAACATATATAAGCTAAATCATGTAAATAAGCACAAAGAAATAGGCAAATAAGCTGAGACAAGCACAATCCAAAATTGCATACCAAACAGACCACACAGGCTACTTATAGCCCTTATTTAGCTTATTCAAAAAGCTCAAAAGCTCAAAATAAGCTTTGGACTAGATAGCTTGCACAGTAAGCTTTCCAAAAAGCCAAAGAGCTTAGGGAAGGACTCAATGATAAGCTAACCAAGAGCTTATGAAACTGGGTTGTTGGCACACTGACTGGGTGACCAAACAGTCAAAGATCACAAGCTTAAGAGGTCTCAATAAGCTAAAACAAGGGTACAAGCAAACTAGCACAGTCTAAAACACATGCAAACAACATTATATCAACAATCAAACAGCTAAAACAAGCTAAAAACTAAATTAACAAGCTCAAAGTTCACTGAGCTACAGCAGCATACACTAGCAGCTAAAGGCAACTTAATGAGACTAATAAGCACAACAGGTAAGCAGTGAAGTACAAATAAGCAATAGATCAAACAAGCCAGTAGTAAGGGCTTTCTAAAATAACAAGAATCATCAACTGAGGTCAAGTAATAAGCTAGATGTGAGCTTAGGAAGTTTAGAAGTGAAGCTTGATTAAGAAACACGTTGCAGGGCACTCAACGGACACACAGGCAAATTTGGGATGACTTTTTCCAATTTAAGCAAACAAATTTCAAATCCCACTTTTTCCTTGATACAATTACAAAGCAACCAGAAGAGTATAAAAGCTACAAAATTTTAATTCTCAATCCTTTTGAACCCCCCCTACAATTGCTCAAGAAATTTGCCCCAATTTTAGCAGACCCAAGGAACTTTGACCTTTTTTGATATTTGCCCCAAATTGACTTTGATGAATTTCCTAAGCCCCTTAAAATTAAGTAAGTTGTGTTAAGCTAAATAAAACCTAAATTAAGCGCTGAGGTTTTAACTACTTTTTTAACCCCAGAGTTGGAGGTGATTCAAAATCCTAATTTA
>LBNU01034259.1:59603-106825 GCA_014162995.1 Artemisia annua | reverse complement strand
ATTTTTTTTTTTTTTTTTTTTTTTTTTTAAAACTCGCTATACAAATTCACTACCAAACTCGCTACCCAAATTGTCTTCCAAACTCGCTACCATTTGCTTGCCAAACTCGCTAGCTAATATGTTTGACTTTTCAAACTCGCTACTACTTTGGTTGACTTTTTCACTAGTGTAACTCGCTATCTAATTTATGAAACGTCATACTCGCTATTGTATATTTAAAACTAAACTCGCTATTCCTAAAAAAAACAAACTCGCTTTAAAACCCTAAAAACTAAACTCACTGGACTCTAAAACTTTTAAACGTGACATAAATTTTATAAAAATAAATAAATAAGACTTGTAAAAACTTGGTAAATAAAATGTAAAGACACTAAAATAAGCTCAAAAATAAGCAAACAAGCCACGGCTTCTTTTAAAAGCCTTAACCCATAAGCTTTTTATGAAACTCAAACTAAAAACATGCAAAGTTGACAAAGAAAATAAATAAAAGCTTGTAGAGAAGATTAAAAGGAAAGCTTGTAAAGATTAAAGGAAATATTTAAGACATCAAAATAAAAGCTTGCATTAAGTAAAAGATTACACTAAAACATGAAATAAGCTAACACTACTCCTAAGCTACTCCTAAAACTAACCAACCTCCCAAATGAGGCTTAAGCTTCTATTTATAGGCCAAGAGCTTCTAAAGTTTTGACAATGTTGCAACTTAAGCCCTTGAACCTTTACAATTCATGAAAAGAACACTAAAACTTTGTTACAAACTACTAAACGTCTTAAACATTAAATGTAAACTCTTGTAACTTCGAGGCTTGTGTTGACGTGTATTCTAAAAGTCTTCAAAGATGTAAAAGTGATAACTTGCTCGAATTCATGAAGCTTATCGTAATAATTAGCTTTGACTTTCGATTAAGCATCTCTTTCGTTTTCTCGAGCCTTTAGGAAATAACTTTGTCATCACGGGCTTTCCTTGAGTAAATTTCATCGTTGACTCGGCTTTTAGACACTTTTCCACATCTCGTGCTCGTTTTAGGCTTTTTGGTTGACTTTTGTGCTATTTATGCAATATCCGTCCCTGCACGATCACAAACACAAAAACACGATATCTTTGGCGTTTCACGTTAGTTTTTGGTCTTATACACACTTAAACTAAGGTCAAAAGTATGTGTAAAATAACACACATCAGAGACCATCTAAGATCAATACTTTGAATACTAGTGCCTCTCAAACATCCAATGTCGTAGTAGCAAAACCTAGAAAGTTTAAAGATTTCATAAAAAAAGGGTCTAAGCGAATGGATGAATGTAATGACTTAATTATGCATGGATACGTTGCTTCTAAAAGCAATAATGTTTTTCTTAATTATGTGTGCATGCTTCTTTGAATCGTGATAATGCAAATGTCCAAACCACTAGGAAAGCCTCTAGCATTCAAAGAAAGAATAAGCATAAGAAAAAAAACATAGTTGGATCCCTACGGGTAAAATATTTAAGTAACATGAACTATTCCCTAGATCCTGTCCAATCACATAGGTATAAGATGGAAACTGATTCAGAAAATTTGCGACCTTAGTACTACTAAAATTGAAAAACTCAACCCACTAGGTATGCAAACAAAGACAAGACAATATTTAGAAACCACTGATCGCATCGGATTAAGTGTGAAACCACTTTATTGTAACACCCCCATTTTTCACTGATCGCATCGGATTAAGTGTTTGGGGTATTACTTCATGAAAACAAAGACAAGATTTAGAAAACGACTCGAAAAGAGACGTTTTTGAAAAAGATGTTATCATTCATTTATTTATCAGAGTTTTTACAGTAAAAGATGTACTTTAACCAAAAGTGAGGTCCATAAGATACGCTTTATGACACAAAACTGATGAATGATAACTATTCTGGACATCCTCATGTCCAGTACTTCACCGTGCCAGGGTTTCTATAGTGCTTAATTACCTAGGATAACATGATTAAAAGTCAACACGTATGTTGAGTGAGAGTCATAAGTTTTAGTAGATATAAAGTGAATACAAGTTCCACAGAGTTCAGCTTAAACCCTATGTGTGGAAAAGTTTAGTGGTAGAAAATATATTGCACTAAGATCATGAACCACACGTTAACAGTCCGGGTCATGGGGTCTGCAGACCAACCATGAGGGGACGGGAAGAGTAACTTGCCAAAGTTAACTCTTCAGAGGGTTTAAATATAGTACTTATTGGTACCACCCAGAGAGGTGTTAATACCAACGGGAGTTGTCAAACTCCAATAGATCTATCAACTATATTCGCGTTTGCGTGGGTAAAATATCCCAAACGATTAGATTCATGACTTTTAGTTGTGTAGAGGTGGAAGATAGTTTACTCGTGCAATAACCAAAGAAAAATACTTGTATTCGATTTAAAGCATGTATCCCCCTCACAGGGTTTGTTAAGCATTTAGAAAGGGTTTAAAAAGGTGTGAGGCTATGAAAACTCACATGGGTCTCAAGTTAAGTAAAGTAGGGGTTTAGACAACTCACTCACGTATCCTGGGATTGTGTAGGTGTGCGTATGTCAAGTCTTAGTCTAAGTTTTCTTAACTAATTACTCTTAAGGTTTTTATATATATATATATATAACATAACACCGTTCGGGCCATCATAATTCAGAATTATATGACTCCTCACATGAAGCTCCCTACTATTGTATTTGTTATCAACATAATACTGTTCGGGCCATCATAATTCAGAAGTTAATACTCCTCACACGAAGCTCCCTATTGTTGAGTTATGTTGTTATATAGGTTTTAGTTATAACATACCACCGTTCGGGCCATCATAACTCAGAAGTATATACAATAATCGTTTGAGGAGTCAGGGCACTTTAAATCGTAAACCAAGCAAACTCGTCAAAACGAAATATCCACATAGTACTCCTCGCATGAAGCTCCCTAGTATTGTGTTATGTTCTAAATTTAAAGAAGGTTTTTATACTTATATGAAAATAGTCCGCGTATCCCCTTTACGTTTATATATTTACATTTTCTACCCTATACTTATAAACTTATAACAATTAAGCATATAATTTTCTAACTATTGTACATTTAGTCCCTATACTTATATATGTTAGAGAAATGACATAAATGGTCCTTAAATTATACTAACTTTCATTATTTACTCTTTATACCATTAACTTTATAGTATTTGCAAAACTAGTCCTTTTTAGTTTATAACTTATTTTTATTCTTATCTTAAGGTTTCAAAGTTTGCAAAATAAGTCCTTGTACTTATAACTTCTAAGGAATGTCAAAAACAGTCCCTAGACTTTATAGTTTCAGGATTTTATGATATATACCCCTATGCATGTAAAGTTATGCAAAACTAGTCCTAATTTCTTATAAGTCCTATTTTTATAAAGCAACTAGATTATTAATACTAGGTTTAGTTATTCTAAGTTCATATAAGTCATCTAATTCATATTATAGCATGCAATATAGCAATTTAGCATATAAACACCTAATTTCTTATTTCTAGGGTTTTGATTAGTAAACTTCTAAAACTAGATGATCAAGGCTATCCTAAGGGTTCTAATGCATATCCTAAGGGTTTAAGTCTATTCTAAGTATATTAGATTCAAGGTCAAGGCTTAACTAGGTCGGGAAAAGGCTAACGAGGCAACTAGGGTTTCTAGGGCTTCTTTCGGCTTCAAACCACAACTCGACTTGGCCAAGGCTTCGCTAATCAATTTCTTGGGCTTCTAAGGGTCTAGTACTACAGAAATGTGAGGTATAGAAGAGAAGGGGAGGTGTGAAGAAGAATGAGGGGAGGGGTTCGCTATTTATAGGGTGCGTCGAATAGCGAGCATGCAAAGGTGCTGCTAGGTGTCGAGGAGGGGGGAGTTCGAGTAAGCTGAGCTATAGGGTGGTGTGGCAAGTCTAAGTGGTGATGAGGATCAGCTATGGTGTAGCTAGGGGGCGCCATAGGCCGGTTGTGGTGGTAGAGAGCCGATAGAGGCGGTTTGGGAAGAAAGGGTAACAAGGAGGTGATGCACCTCCTTAGGAGATGTGCTTGAGGTGCTTAGAGGTTCTTAGAGGTGCTTAAGGTGCTTAAGGTGTAGTATAGTAGCTAGGTTTTAGATTTTAGGTATAGTTTTATCCTAGTTTCTACTTAAAAAGAGTTTAGGGTTTTTCTAGGGTTTGGTGCCTAATTTGGTATCCTATGAGTGTCTAGTGACTAATACTAAGTCCTAGGGGGCTTATACTAAGTGGTGGTAATTTATGGTAAAGATTTGAGAAAGTTAGACCTAGTTTCCGGGAAGTTGTGACCTAGTTATAGTTTTATGCTTATGTGACTTACACCTAAGTTCTAGGGTGTTGTACTATGGTTTAGGGAGTCTAATATATCCTAAGATAGCTATTGTAACTTATACTCAAGTTTTAAATACTTTTAAGTTAGTTTAGATAGGCATTTAGGGTTTTAAAGCTAACCGTAAACACATAGGTGCAATTAGGGTTTTCAGATAAGCACAATGTACCAGAGTGATAGTTTACTTAGTGAAAATATGTTTGTGACCTTGAATTGACATACCGGGATGTTTACTTCAAGTAAACATAGTGGTGGTTGGCATATGTGGATACGTGAGCTTGTCTAGAGGTTAGTTAGGTCATAAGGATATAATAAAGCAAAAATTTAGCTCGGAAAAATCCTATAGGAATTTCTAACCTAGATTGTGCTTAGTGAGGGCCTAAGTTAAGTTAGTAAGGCATTTCTAACATAAGGGGAAGTTAGTGGGTTTCTACAGTCTCACATCCTAATAGAAATCTCGTCCCGAGATTTAACTGGGGTTAGTGGGCGAGAGTGAGAATAGATGGGGATATTTGGCACGGATTTGATCCTCTCATTTCCAAGTATACTCTGGTCCTCTTTGGGAGTCCCAGCGTACCTTAACGATAGGAATCCGGTGGTGTTTTAGATTTATGACATCTCGGTCCTTAATTTCCACTGGTTCTTCAGTGAAATTGAGCTTATCGTCCAATTGAAGCTCTTTTATAGGAATGACGAGTGATTCGTCGGATAAACATTTCTTAAGATTTGAGACGTAGAATGTATCGTGTATATTACTTAGTTCATCTGGCAATTCAAGTCGGTATGCCACCGGATCAATTCGTTCGAGTACCTTAAATGGTTCGACGTATCTCGGATTAAGCTTTCCTTGCTTTCTGAAACGAAAGACACCTTTCCTAGGTGAAACTTTCAACATAACCTTATCTCCGACTTGGAATTCTAAAGGCTTACGTCTTACATCGGCATAACTCTTTTGCCGATCTCTAGCGGCTTGTAAGCGTTGTCGGATTTGAACTATTTTCTCATTTGTCTCATGGATTATCTCTGGACCCGTAAGTTGTACTTCTCCAACTTCGGCCTAACGACAGGGGATCTGCACTTTCTCCTATAAAGTGTTTCATACGGTGCTGCCTTAACACTAGCGTGATAGCTATTGTTATATGAGAATTCTACCAACGGTAAGTGTTTCTCCCATCCTTTTCCAAAATCTATCACACATGCTCGAAGCATATCCTCGAGTGTTTGGATAGTTCTTTCACTTTGACCGTCGATTTGCGGATGATATGCCGTACTCATGTCTATCTGAGTACCTAAGTTTTTTGCATAGATTGCTAAAATCTCGATGTGAAACGACAATCACGATCCAATATGATAGATATTGGCACTCCATGTCGGGAAACTATTTCCTTGAGGTACAACCTAGCAAGGGTTTCCATATCATCCGTTTCTCGTATAGGGATGAAGTAAGCTGATTTCGTGAGGCGATCAACTATTACCCAAATAGTATCATGCCCGTTGGATGTTCTAGGTAGTTTCATGATAAAATCCATCGTAATTCTTTCCCACTTCCAAATGGGAATCTCAGGCTGTTCCAATAAGCCGAATGGCTTTTGACATTCAGCCTTTACCCTAGAACATGTTAAACACTTGCCCACATATTTAGCAATGCATGCCTTCATGTTGGGCCACCAATAGTGTTTCTTCAGATCCTGATACATCTTGTCAGAACCTGGGTGGATGGAGTACTTAGAATTATGGGACTCGTGCATTATTATGTTCCTTAAGTTACCATATTGCGTTAACCTTCTCCGACCCTTAATAAAACGAGTTTCGTCTGAACGTATCTCAAAAGCCTTATCCATCCCTCGTAAATTCTCAAGTTTACAATCTCCCTTTTCGAGGGCTTCATTCTGTGCTTTGAGTATTTGGGAAGGTAGACTCGAATGAAGTGTCATAACCAACGATCTAACTCTAAGTGGTTTGATTCGTTCCTTTCGGCTCAAAGCATCTGCTACTACATTCGCTTTGCCAGGGTGATAACAAATCACACAATCATAATCAGCGAGCAATTCTATCCATCGACGTTGTCTCATGTTCAACTCTTTCTGATTAAGAATATGCTGTAGGCTTTTGTGATCGGTGAAAATTGTACACCTAGTGCCATACCGATAATGTCTCCATATTCATAGAGCGAACACTACTGCTCCTAATTCTAGATCATGTGTAGTATAGTTTTCCTCATGTGTCTTGAGTTGTCGTGATGCATAAGCAATTACCTTATCCCTTTGCATCAATACAGCTCCAAGACCTCTACGTGAAGCATCACAGTAAACGACAAAATCATCGTTTCCTTCTGGTAATGCTAAGATCGGAGCATCACACAACTTTCTCTTTAAAAGTTGGAAAGCTACCTCTTGATCTTTTCCCCAGTCAAACTTCCTGTTTTTCTGGGTTAGCTCTGTCAAAGGTTTTGCTATTTTTGAAAATCCCTCAATAAACCTTCGATAGTAGCCCTCAAGTCCTAAGAATTGTCGTATCTTAGTAGGATTCGTAGGATGCGACCAATTCTTAACGGCTTCAATCTTTACAGGATCGACACGAAGTCCTTGTTTATCTATCATGTGTCCGAGAAATTGCACAACACTAATTCAGAATTCACACTTAGAGAACTTTGCATAAAGTTTCTCCGTCTTAAGCAATTCTAGGATTATTCTCAAGTGTTTAGCATGCTCTTCCTCGTTACGTGAGTAGATAAGGATATCATCTATGAACACTATAACAAATTTATCCAAGTATGGTTTACACACCCGGTTCATGAGATCCATGAAAACTACTGGTGCGTTTGTCAAACCAAATGGCATAATTTGAAATTCATAGTGCCCATATTTTGTCCTGAAAGCGGTCTTAGGGATATCCTCTTCCCTTACTCTCAGTTGATGATAACCTGATCGTAAGTCGATCTTCGAGTAAACACTCGAACCTTGTAGTTGATCAAACAAGTCATCAATCCTGGGTAATTGGTATCGATTTTTGATAGTAAGTTTGTTTCATCTACGATAATCGTTACACATCCTCATAGATCCGTCTTTCTTCTTTACGAATAGGACAGGAGCTCCCCAGGGTGACGTACTTGGACGTATAAAACCTCGATAAGTTAATTCCTTCATCTCTGAAGGGGCTAACCTATAGGGTGCTTGAGCTATAGGTGCCGCTCCGGGGATTAGATCAATTTGAAATTCTATCTGACGAATGGAAAGTAAGCCAGGTAAATCCTTAGGAAAAACTTCTGGGTATTCCCTCACTACAGGGATCTCCTCCAGTCGTTTTTCATCTGGCTTAGTCTCCATTACTTGAACCACGAAGACTTGACAACCTCGTGACATGTAATGTTCCGTTTTGATACACGAAATGAAGTTAAGTCGAGTTTTACTTTGATCTCCTCGGATAGTTAAAGTCTCACCGTTGATAGGCACATGGATGATTTTCTCGTCACAAGGAATCTTTGCTTGATTCTTGGACAATGAATCCATTCCTACAACAAAGTCAAAACTACCGAGTCTAATGGGTATGAGATCAATCTCGAAGGGGTGGTTAAGCAAAGTTAGGGGACAACCTTTTAGGACGGTGTTTGATGAGGCGAAAAGTGTACCGCTTTTGGGGGATCATTTAAGCCTTAAATCGTAATTATTTGATCAAATACTGCCCTAAATCGTTCCTTTTGTCATTTTAGGTACTTTGGAGAACAAATCTGGAAAAGGAAGCATTTTAGACGTTTTTGAAGCATAAAAGTGAAGAAAACGACAAGGTCTCCAAATTATACTGTAACAGTACCTGACGGCGTCACGGCTTGTGAGGTGACGGCGTCAAGCTAGAACAAAAGAGGTGGATATGAAGGTTTTCCTTGACGAGCCAAAATGGGATTTTGGAATTTAAAGAGTAACGACGTNTAATTATTTGATCAAATACTGCCCTAAATCGTTCCTTTTGTCATTTTAGGTACTTTGGAGAACAAATCTGGAAAAGGAAGCATTTTAGACGTTTTTGAAGCATAAAAGTGAAGAAAACGACAAGGTCTCCAAATTATACTGTAACAGTACCTGACGGCGTCACGGCTTGTGAGGTGACGGCGTCAAGCTAGAACAAAAGAGGTGGATATGAAGGTTTTCCTTGACGAGCCAAAATGGGATTTTGGAATTTAAAGAGTAACGACGTCAAGATTCAACCTGACGGCGTCAGATGATAAAGAGTGACGACGTCAGAAAGAATTCTTGCACGAGAAGAAACCAAAGTGGAACCATCACAAGTTAATCAAGACAATCATAACTTGCGCGCGGAGTAGCTGTCACTGTTTTGGCCATAAAATCTTCATACGAACTCGGATTTGGGTGATTCAAAAGGCCACGTGAAGAGGACGAAAAGATCTACAATTTGGTGAAAAGGGGAAGTTGACGCCATCAAGTGTATAAGGTGACGCCGTCAAGCCTTGCCGACAGAAACATTGCCTATAAATACAACATCATAACTTCATTATTTGTAAGCCCCAAACCCTAAGTCCGATTCTAGGGTTAGGGTAGGCGTTTTACCAGCTACTTAGAGGGTCTTAATCACTCCATAAATATCTTGTATTGGTGTGTTGATTCTATTTTAATTATGTCTTCCATTATTATTGTTGCTTGTTCTTCATTGATTATGTTTCGCTAAATCACCTAGTGTTTACCTATGATTGTGTGAAACTTGTGTATAACTAATTAGATCTTATTGATTTCTTGTTGATGTGTGTGTCTATCTCCATCAATTAAGGAGTGACAACTTCAATAGATCTAGTTGGTTTAGTTTATCATTCTTGCTTCCTATTGTTTCTTGTTTTGATTGGGTGATATCGATGTTAGGCTTAAGAACACTGGCTAACCTCCTATCGGTAACTTGCTTGAACATCTTAAGAAACATGAACCAAGGTGTACTATGGTTATATGGTTGTATTTAATGCGTGAGCGAATTCTAGTGATCCCATGTTAGGAGCTTCTTAGCCGGCTCGACATAGGAGTGAAGTAGGAGCTTATAGAGTTGGGGAAGTTTGTACACACCCCCACGAATGGTATTAAGGAATGCAACCCTTCAATTAAAACAAGGTGTGACAACTCAATAGGTAGAATTGGATAGCTAGCAAGGAGTAATACATCATAGGTAGACATGCTTCACTTCCCTTGTAGAACCCTAGTTTACTTTCCTGCACATTAGTTTAAGTAGTAGCTTTTGGGTTAGTTGATTAGCAACCAATTCCGCCCCTTCTTCCAAACCGAGATTTCACTTGCTTTCCTTTAAATGTAAAAATATAAAAAAGAATCATCCCTCATCTCTAGACCTAGTAGATAAATTTCAATCCTAACGAACACTATTCTTTGAGTTGAACGATCAATCCCCCGTACTTACCACTTCACTATACTACATCGGTCAGGTACACTGCTTGGTGGGGTTGTAAGCCTCTTGAGATCCCTCGAGAGGTAAAACCTGTTGTAAGGTCACAAAACCACGCATCAAGTTTTTGGCGCCGCAGCCCGGGGAGTAGTTATTGTTTAGGTTGAAATTTTATTTTATTGGGTCTACTCATTAGATTCCTATCTAGTGAGATTTTTATTTTCTTTTTTTGTAGCTTTCTCGTAGTCTATCTTTTCTTTGTGATTTTGTTTGTAATTTGCTTCAAATGGACTTGTCACTTAGACTTCTAAGATTGCAAGATAAGGTTGAGTGGCTAGAACGCCAAGGAGTTCGAAATACCTCATTTAGAGACACCTATGAATCATATGAGCCTTCACCTAGGATAGATTCTTATGAACAACCTCCATTTTTAGGATCTCGTTTTAGTGAGGCCAATAGGAAAAACGACCTAGTTTGCCAAGGAATTGTGGATAGAGCCGTAGCAATAAACCATAAGTTGGATGAAGCACTAGGTTTGCTGTTATCACTACCTCAGAAAACAATTGAGGAGGATTTAGCCGAGCATGATCACATTGATCAAAAAGACCTAGGTTTTATGATCGATGACTTTGAATCTCAAGGAACACATGATGAATCCTTTAGGCAAATTGAACATAAGATTATTGATGAAGATCCTTATTATTCGGACATAGAAGTTGAAATGCCTAGAGAAGTACGTGAGATACTTAAGAGAATGCTTAGGATAGATTCTACTAAAACACATGATGAGGATATAGGTGATCTTGACACGTGGAATGATGAGGTAAATAACATAAGCCCACAAAATACTCAACCATCATTTGAGGCACCCACACCGCCCGTGACTTACCCGAAAGAAGTAGAAGAGACTTTAGGAATCCCGATGGAGGTAGAACCTTTGAACCAAACACAACTAGAGGATATAGGTTTGAACACTTGTAATGATAACCTTACTCTTAGTTCTAGGGAATTTCCTAGTGTTGATAAACCGGAACCTCAACCTTTACACAACTTTTCATCCTTAGATTTACATCTAGGAGAAAAAAGAGGAACCGACCCACCCATCAACCAATATTATCCGGGTAGTTTTAGGATGAAGGAAGCCATTCACTCACCCCCTTCACCTCACGTGGCATATTTCCACCCTAAGGGTGTGCATCGCTACTTCCACCCGCACTTAATTCTAAGTGTAGGGAAAACCTCCCCTATTTCTGTTAATAAGGGTAGAGTCAGGCTCGTGACTCGAAAAAAAAACAAGCGCTTATTGGGAGGCAACCCAAACTTTATTTGTTTTATTTGTTTTGTTTGTTTGTTTGTTTGTTTTTATTTTCGTATGTGTGTTTTATTTTTATTGTTATTGGTTCATGTTTCAAATTAAATTGTGAAAATGCTTTATTTTTTTTTAACTTCGTCTTAACTACATATAAAGGTATTTTGCAAAAGATAAGTGTAAGGGAAATCTAAATCTTTTTTAAAGAATAAGATTGAACATGAATCATAACAATATTAAATTAGCATACATATTAGTGTTTGTTCGAGTCAAATGCTTGTATCGAGTCACAATCAATGTTTTACAGAATTTCTAGGAATTAAAACTTCCAGTAATATGTAAACATTCATTTTGCAAACATTATATCTTTAATTGTTTTATTTCTAAGTCTGGAATTACATCTAGTTGTGAGTTGTCTTTGTTCGGTTTGATGCTTTGGTTTTTCTTGTTTGTTTTCTCAGGTTTAACAGGTTATTTTGGACAAGGAGATGTACATGGAATCAAGCTTTTGGCAATGCTTTAATCTTGGAGCTTTTACATTATCTTGGAAGAAGATCTAACCATGTTACCACATTATCCACCGAGCGAATCAGGGGAGTATTTGATCTCATTCTTTTACCTTATTTACCTTATTTACTTTAATCTTGGAGCTTTTACATTATCTTGGAAGAAGATCTAACTATGTTACCACATTATCCACCGAGCGAATCAGGGGAGTATTTGATCTCATTATTTTACCTTATTTACTTTTACATCTTATTATTTGAACATTGGAGACAATGTTCATCTTAAGTGTGAGGGGGGGTAAATTACGATACCTTAGAGAATGCAATTACGCTTGATTTCTGTTTTGTTTAATGGTAGGTGTGTAATAAAACTGAGAGAAATACTTGTTAGGGCACTTTTAGTGCCAAATTTAAAATTTTTTACAACATTTAGGAGTGAAACTTTGGTCTTAATGAGCGTCTCATGGATAGGAGTTATATGACTAGCACAAAACCGTACCACTAAAAAATTTTTCCACCCCAAATATGTGAGGTTCGCCCATAGAATTGGTAGGAAAAGCATTTATGCTATGATGTGTGTACCGGTAGCACTTAGATTCTAGAACTTGCGTTAGGACCATCCCAAATCCACAAGTGAGACTACATTCATGTAGTTAGATTTACTACATGATAAGAGGCATTAGGATTAACCCATTGTTTTACACCTGTGTTTTTGTTATAATTACTTTGGCTACATTGGTCAAGTAATTCTCCCACACCCTTGCGTTGTACCCGTTTTTGGTACACAATACCCCTAGTACACCCTCTAGAGCCTACCTTTTCGTTTCTGACTTTAAGTGATTGGAAAGATCGAAAGGAAGCAATTTTGAATAGCGCATTCCGGTTACGTAAAGGAAGAATTTGTTACACCCACTTAAATGTACACCCAAATCGCCTTAGCCTACCTTGTATGCACTCATCTTTAGTGCATTATTGTGACAACATTTGTTTAAACCCTTAGTTAATTATCTAATTGATTACATGGTTGCTAAGTCAAGTCATATCTTGTACATATTGTTTTGGGACGATTGGAACTCATGGGTAAGGTAATAAATTAATGGAGTAATTGGGAAAACAACATTATTACCCCCATATGTGCTAAATATTGTAAAAAAGTACTCCAAGTGTTTCGATTATCTTAATTCGAGTCATTAGAATAGTTATTTTTAAAGTATGTAAAAGTTCAAGTGTAAAGGGAGAACCGAGGCCCCTATGATGTATTATTTTGGATGGTAGGGCTCGCAATGTCGAGTCGGAAACCCATGTTAAAAAAAATAATAAAAAAAAATAAATAAAAACGAAAAAATGAAGAAAAAGAAAAAAAATGAGAAAAAGAAAAGTAGAAAAAAACATACGGACTACCATCCCGTTTCTTTTTATGTTTATTTTATGTTTATTTTTGATTAGCTTAAGTCGAGTCTAGTCTTGGCTTAGCAACGCCATATTGTACATGTAATTAATCAAGATCTTTAACTCGCCACGAGTAAAATATCCCTTATCCAACAAAACCGTGTTTATCATATCCCTACACCTCATTACAACCCTTTTTGTAAAGTCCTCTTTGATAGTTTATCTTAGGTGCTTACGCCTAGTGGAGAAGGTTTTTGATCCTTTCCCAAGCCTATGGTAATCTATTTCCTATGACAGGTAGTGAGAGATATTATTCATTTTCATTTATGAGATATATTTTTATGACACCTGAGAGATGTGAGTATCTAAACACTACTTGTGAGGTGCTAGTATGTAATCTCCGTGCTTATTATGATTGAAGGGGAACGACTATTTGTTGTAATTACTTTTATATTAGTATTAAATGACCCCTAACTTGTATTTTGATTATAATAAAAGCGCATTTGCTTGAGGACAAGAAAATCTCAAGTGTAAGGGTATTTGATGAGGCGAAAAGTATACCGCTTTTGGGGGGTCATTTAAGCCCTAAATCGTAATTATTTGATCAAATATTGCCCTAAATCGTTCCTTTTGTCATTTTAGGTACTTTGGAGAAGAAATCTGGAAAAGGAAGTATTTTGGACGTTCTTGAAGCATAAAAGTGAAAAAAACGACAAAGTCTCCAAATTATACTGTAACAGTAGCTGACGGCGTCAAGCTAGGACAAAGAGGTGGATATGAAGGTCTTCCTTGACGGGCCAGAATGGGGTTTTGGAATTTAAAGAGTGACGGCGTCAGGATTCAACCTGACGGCGTCAGATGAAAAAGAGTGACGACGTCAGAAAGAATTCTTGCATGAGAAGAAACCAAACTGGAACCGTCACAAGTTAATCAAGACAATCATAACTTGCGCGCGGAGTAGCTGTCACTGTTTTGGCCATAAAATCTTCATACGAACTCGGATTTGGGTGATTCAAAAGGCCACGCGAAGAGGACGAAAAGATATACATTTTGGTGAAAAAGGGAAGTTGACGCCATCAAGTGTATAAGGTGACGCCGTCAAGCCTTGCCAACAGAAACATTGCCTATAAATACAACATCATAACTTCATTATTTGTAAGCCCCAAACCCTAAGTCCGATTCTAGGGTTAGGGTAGGTGTTTTTTCCAACAAATTAGAGGGTCTTAATCACTCCATAAACATCTTATATTGGTGTGTTGATTATATCTTAATTATGTCTTCCATTATTATTGTTGCTTGTTCTTCATTGATTATGTTTTGCTAAATCACCTAGTGTTTACCTATAATTGTGTGAAACTTGTGTATAACTAATTAGATCTTATTGATTTCTTGTTGATGTGTGTGTCTATCTCCATCAATTAAGGCGTGACAACTTCAATAGATCTAGTTGGTTTAGTTTATCATTCTTGCTTCCTATTGTTTCTTGTTTTGATTGGGTGATATCGATGTTAGGCTTAAGAACACTGGCTAACCTCTTATACAGTAACTTGCTTGAACGTCTTAAGAAACATGAACCAAGGTGTACTACGGTTATATGGTTGTATTTAATGCATGAGCAAATTCTAGTGATCCCATATTAGGAGCTTCTTAGCCGGCTCGACATAGGAGAGAAGTGGGAGCTTATAGAGTTGGGGAAGTTTGTACACACCCCCACGAATGGTATTAAGTAATGCAACCCGTCAATTAAAACAAGGTGTGACAACTCAATAGGTAGAATTGGATAGCTAGCAAGGAGTAATACATCATAGGTAGACATGCTTCACTTCCCTTGTAGAACCCTAGTTTACTTTCCTGCACATTAGTTTAAGTAGTAGCTTTTGGGTTAGTTGATTAGCAACCAATTCCGCCCCTTCTTCCAAACCGAGATTTCACTTGCTTTCCTTTAAATGTAAAAATATAAAAAAGAATCATCCCTCATCTCTAGACCTAGTAGATAAATTTCAATCCTAACGAACACTATTGTTTGAGTTGAACGATCAATCCCCCGTACTTACCACTTCACTATACTACATCGGTCAGGTACACTGCCTCGTGGGGTTGTAAGCCTCTTGAGATCCTTCGAGAGGTAAAACCTATTGTAAGGTCGCAAAACCACGCATCAGTGTAAGGTCGGCCATTTCTATTTCATAGTAAGTATGTAAAGCTATGGGCTTAATCTTAGGTCTAGAGGCTAGGGGTGTAGATACGAAACTCCTATCGGCTCCAGAATCAAATAATACTTTAACTACTTGATTATTTTAGAGAAACTTACCCGTGACTACGCTCGGATCTTGTGGATCATTCGTATCCCTCAACATATATGCTCTTCCCTGGGCACCATCAGTATTTTTCTTTGGGCATTTATTTGCATAATGTCCCTTTTCCCCACAAGCATGACAAATGACTACTGCTAGTGGTGGACTAACCCCAGTAGTTGGTCCTCTTTGTCTGCAATCCTTTGTAAGATGGCCCACCTTGTTGCATGTGTTACATTTAATGGAACAAGGCCCTGTATGATGCCAATTAAATTTCTTACACAGAGGGGATTTCCCTGTATAACCACTTCCCTCATTTGGAGTGGCGGCATAGCCTCTTGCAGTCTCTTGCCTTGGTTGATGATAGGTGATGAACTCAAATAAGTACATTTTATCATTATCATGTATCCTATTTATTTGACTTGTTTTATTATATTATTTATGAGAATCGGTGCTTTAATGTTTAATTTAGTGATTCTCAGGTAAAAACAGGTAATAGGTGTAATAGGTGAAACTTGGCGATTTTGGACTAATTATGGAGCAAAATTAGCATGATGTCAAAAGTCTACTGAAATCCAGAAGATGCGCCATATCTCACTCAACAGATACGCCGTAATATCATACTTAGATGAATTCGAAGACCATTGCCTGACTTTGAAGAATGCGCCGCATGGAATTCTACCATGCGCCGCTTATGAAACTTTGATCAACGAAGAAGATCAAGCTTGTTCTACTCCAGATACGCCGCATTATACTTCACCAGAAACAATCCAAGACAACTGAAGGACATGCGCCGCATAAAGATTCAAGTTACGCCGCATCTGAAGGCAATGTACGAATATCCCAGAATATATTAATCTTGGACCCCACGCGAAGTTAATTACATGCGCCGCATCTGCTCACTACATGCGCCGCATCGAACCCTCAGACAGAAACTATAAATACCCCAAGACCTAGACGAATTGTGTGTGCACCATAACCCTAAGGAGCCGAATTCAGACGAACAAGCAACACAAGACACGCCCCAAACGAAGATACTAGAGCTGTAAGAAGGTCCTGCATGTATTCAATTCATTAAGTAGTTTTGTTTTATTGTAATAGTACGCTTTAATTCATCAGGATTGATGGCTGGTAGTATGTGACTGCGGAAAATCATATGCCCGCCTTAAAATTGCTTTCCCATCAATTAAAGTTTATATGTTTGATGTATTTGGTAAATTTATATTAGTGATTTGATAACCTCTGTGTCTAGCTGAGCACTGCATGGGCTTTCATACCCCTTCCTCGCCTATTTAATCCGATGTCTTTGGATAAATAGGATAATCATAAGTAATCATTAAGGGTTTACTCGCCGATATAATGAAACAAACGAGAAAGGTTTAACTAATATACACTACATATAAAACTAGCAATAAAACAAGTGACAAGCTACTTAATTATCAGGACTGGTCTTCTTATAGTTTCTATTATCTATCTGTGTACGTGTATGCTATTTGCTGATTCGTGCTGTTAGGAATACGTTTACTCACATTCAAGACTCGGTCACCCCGAGCATAGATTAGCATTATGTAGCTCGTAGTATTTATCGTATTAGTTAGTAAATTATTAGTATAATAGTATGTAAATAGTATTCGTGGAGTGAGTCGGGTCATCACCCACTGTGCTCGCTCTACAACCTGTTTCAGGAACTTGTATAAATACCCTCTACCACCCAAGGTAGAGGGTTGAACCTTCACTTAATCTAATATTCTCTTCTTACACTTTCTCTCTCTAAGGTTCCACTTTCTCTCTCTAACTACATAAACTAAATGCCACCTAAATCTTGTGTATGAACATGTTTGTGACTTAATAATTATGCTACAATTGGTATCAAGAGCCAAGGTTTCACCCTAGGGCCTAGCTTAGTCGGATTTGGTGGAGTTTTTAGTGTTTTAGTTAGTTAGAAAAAGTTATCTCATTCTACCTCTTGGTTTGATCTTGTTAATTTTATTGGATATGTTATGGATGTACTTTCTTGATTAGTGGTGTTTGTTTTACCTAGTTCTTCAGTTGGTTTGGCTAAATCACTCGTTGGTTGGGTTTTTGAAGAGATTTGGTTGATATTTCTTGGTAGCGTTTACCTCCAGTGCTTCATGTTCTTGGTAGCGTTTTGCTCTGTTTTTCAGCGTTTAGTTAATAGTGTTTAGTAGGATTTACTATATTTGGACATCAGGACAAAACGCTAGATAGCGACTGGTTTGGCATCTTGTGATAGCGTTTAGTACAGTCTGGCATTTAGTGATTAGCGTTTAGCTCGGTTCAGCGTTAAGCTCTGTTCAGCGTTTAGCTCTCCTCAGCGATTTGCTCTTACCAGCGTTTACCTCTCTACCAGCGTTTAGCTTTCTCCGGCGTTTAGCTCCTGACAGCGTTTACCTCAACTTAGCATTTTGCTACTAAAGCCCAGCGTTTACCTCTGTCCAGCGATTAGCTTTCACCTGTGATTTGCTACACTTAGCAATTACCTAATTGTAGTTTGACCAAAGTTGACTTTTTACGGCAAAACTTCAAACGACCATATCTTTTGAACCGTAACTCCGTTTTCAGCGAAATACCAGTCAAAATGACCGGAACAGGCTGACTATTTTGAGGTTTCACCACGAAGTTGTGAAACGAATTTTTCGAGGCCTAAATCACCTCCGGAGTGAAGTTATTGAGGTTTTAAGTTTTCAGACCAAAATTTCACCATAACAAATTGCATCATCCAAACCAAATCATACTGTTTGTTGATAACTCACTGCTAGTTGATCAAGTTGTTGTAAGGAGATTGTACGCTGCGAGTTGAATAGTTTTGTGATTTGAGAATTGTTGCAATTTGAGTTGTTGCAACTTGTCCAATTACAATCTGACGTTGCGAGTTAATTCTTGCAACTTGACTAATTGTGATTTGACTCGTTGTGACTTGACTTAGATAACTTACTGTACCATGCAAAATTTATCATCTCACACTCAACACTTAAGTACTCAGTATCATTTCACGGTTTCTTCTTGACTTTGTAAAATCCCGTGAAAGATTCTATTTCTCGGTTTAAGTCATAGACTTGTAAAATCCCGTGCACATTTACATCATGCCTGTTGCTTCTGACTCTGTCAGATCTGAGAGTGAACTTCATCAGCCACAAAAATTGCCCGATAATGCAAAGGAAAGTTGCTTAGAATGTTTTTGATTGCTTCACTCACATCTCAAGGTTCTTTTTGAACAACCTGGATTCTTAGGAGGATACCATCGTGCATTCACAACACTCTTTAGTCAAGATGTTGAGACCTTCACCGTCAAAATGACTCTATACTTAGATCAACTTCAACAACAACTTGATAAAGGTGAATTTTCTGAAGGTAGATCTATGGCTGCATTCTGTGTGATTAGCAAGCAACTCCAAGTGTTCACTGATTCACGATTCACTGATTCACGATTCACTGAAAAGTATGATCATGAGAGTCAAATGACGAAAAAGTGCTTTGCTAATTACACAGGAATCGAAGTTGACGTGTTAAGAGTCACACTACTTCAACTCATGGGAAATGTTAAGGAGTACATTGAGGAAAGAACATAACACAAACTTAAGCATAAAGACAAGGTGAAGGCATGTCGGGTGCAATCAAGTAATGGTATTGTGGATTCATGTAAAGCATCAGATGTTGGATCAGTTGTCACCGAAGGCAGAGGATCAGAGACTGTTAAGCCTGACACTCCCAACAGCTCAATGACTATTGTTACACATTATGTGGATGCATCTATCAGACCGGTAAAAGAACAGGTGTCATGTGCTAAGGTACTCAAGCTGTATGACGTGGTCGATAAACATAAGATTCCCAACAAAGTACAACAGACAAACGTTGTTGGTTCAGATACTGCTAATATGGGAAATAACGATGTTTTCCCATGTGAACAATATGTGAAACACAACGAAGAGTCGGTTGTACCTAGTTGTGCATCTTATGTTTTAAATGGTGATACTGTGTTGCATAAACAAAAGATTCCTAACGAAGTACAACAAATGAACGCTGTTAAATTAGATACTACTGATATGGTAAATAGTAATGTTATTCCATGTGAACAATATGTGAAACACAATGACACGTCTGTTGTACCTAGTAGTGCATCTTCTGTTATTGATAATGATTGTGATTTGCATGAGCACACTGTGTATATTCCTGATGACACCTTGACCACTAGAATTAACATCCTTAAGGATTAGGAGACCATATACGAACAACGTGCGAAGTTTGAACTAACCAACCGTGAGCAGAAAATGGACTTGCAAACGCGTGTACTCATATCTGAACATAACCAAAAGGAAGAAAAATTAAAAAGGGAGCTGTTTTCTTTAAAAAAAACAACTTGATCACTCTGTTAAGCAAAAACAGGAAATTCAAGAAAGTGTAAAAGTTCTAAAACATGAGTTCCAAGAAAAAGAGACTAAGTTCTTAGATGATTTTTCCAGATTTAAAACGTTGAAGAATAAACTTGAAAACAAGTTGTACACGTAAGGCCAAACCATTCAAACTGCTCAAATGATTCATAGTCATAAAACGTTGTGTGATGAACATAGTGTAAAGGATGTAGGGAGGCCTAAATCTAACTTCCTTATGAGCGTTAGAACTACCCAGCCTGCTTTGTATGATGCTAATGTTATGATTGAGCCTAATCATGCCCCCCTGATGTGCCATCATTTGATGAGTCTAATGGGATTGAAGATGAAACTAGAGATAAATTGGTTAAAAAAATTAAAGGATCCCCTGTGCATTAAAAATAAAATTATGTACCACTATGATTATTCTGAAGACAACAGAATAGCAGTTTTTGTCCCACAAAAGAAGTTAGCTCCAGAGCATGTATTTTGGAACTTAGACATGGAAAAAATGCAAGCCGAAAGGATTGTGGGCAACACCCGTACCATGTTTATGATTGCTGACCCAACGATATACCCTAATAACACACCCATGCATCTTGTTCCTTTCACTCTCCCCACGCAAAATAATACGCTAATTGCTCTATATGTTCTTGGTCAATTATTAGCTGATTTTGATAAAACATGTAAAAAGAGAATTACACCAACAGGTATTACTGAAGGGGAAAGGGGCTTTGAACAAACAAAACGGTGCTATTTAACAGAGGTCGTGCCATTCTTTAAGCTTGTCAAAGAACATTTTGAGGGACTTCAAAAAACCCTAAACAAAGATGTGGCTGACATGAAAGAGGTGTATAAAACTGTGGAAAGTGAGGGAAAACAACTGGCTATTGATCTTAAACATAGTGAAATTGAGAGGAAAAATGTTCGCATCATGAATGAGAATTTGATTGCTAGTTGTGTTGCATAGGATGTGTTTTATACTGCTACTGAATCTGCTTTATTTTTCTGCCAATTTCATGAAATGTCTGTTGCATTGAATGTTTTTCAAAATCATGTTGTTGAGCTTGAGGGGGAGAATTTTAAATTGCATGAAAAAATTCAAAACGATGACCATGATAACATGGTCAGGAATTTGTCAAAACTAGAGGTTGATAATCTTAACTTGCAATTAAAGTATCAACAATTAAAAGAAAGGATTAAAACCTCAAATGCCAAGACATCTTCGGATGCTCCTGTATTTGATGCATCTTTTGAATTATACAAACGTGATGAAAAGATTCAAGCTCAAACTAACACGATTCAGAAACTGAGGGCTCAAATTGCCCAATTGAAGTCAACCAAGTATGTTGTGACTGACACCAATAAACCATCGTCGTTAGATTTTCAGAATTTTCACTATCAAGATACCATTAATAAACTACATCATGATATTGAGTGGTTTCAAGCTGAAGATTCCAATACTAAACAATGTTACAAAGAGTTATACGATTCGATCAAAATCACACGTGTGAAAACCAATGAAAAAATAACTTCTTTGCTTAATGAAATTGAAAATCTAAAGACAAAGGTGAAAGGTAAAATGCCATTCACCATCGGTGACATGAATGTTCCAAACGTTTCTTCTATTAGAAAATATGATGTTGATGCTATTAATATCCCACTTCCTCTTAGGAACAATAGGTCTGCTCATTATGAGTATCTATCGTATCTTAAGAATAGTCTAGACATGCTTCGTGAGACTGTAGAAGAGGTTAGGACAGTGAAATCACAAGATAGTACTATTCTAGATGCCTGCTTTCTCACTAAACGATCTCAGGAACTTTTAGAATATGCCATAGGTACATGTCCTAAGCATGACTACAAGCAAGATAGGCTCACTGCATCATCCTCAATGACTAAGAACAAGCATTAACCTTTGAGGCACCCTTGGAAACTTCAGATCCCAAAACATCAAAACATGTTCAACAACTGGAAGTGAAAAAGACTAAGGTTCCCATCAGTCCTTCTAGAGGAGTTAATAGTGACGCTAAAGCTAGAAAGTCAAAACCTATGAGAAATATAAAGAATGATAAGACTTCATCAGCTAAAAGTGTTCCTAAGAAGAAAGTAGAAGACCACGTGAGGAACAATAAGTCGGATTTGAGCAAAAAGGATCATAATTCAAGACCTAATTCACTTTGCAAAACTTGTAATGAATGCTTAATTTCGGCTAATCATGATAAATGTGTTGTGAAATATTTGAAGTCATCCAACAAAACCCCAGTTAAGAAAGTTTGGAGAGCTAAACGAACTAAGCAAATTTGGAAAGAAACAGGAAATTTGTTTGCCAATGTTGGTTATCAATGGAAGCCCACTGGAAGGAAATTCACTCTAGGAGTTCAGTGCCCTTTAACTAGGATAACTAACTCTAAAGTAGTGCCTATTAAGAAATGGAAGCCAACATGTAGAACTTTCCCTTTAGAGGCCCAATGTCCTTTAACTAGGCCCATTGCATCTACTAGTGAATTCTCCACCATTGTAACTGATGCGCGTGGATTGCAACACGCACTACGTTTTACCTCTCGAGGGATCTCAAGAAGCTTGCAATCCCCACCAGGCAGTGTACCTGACCGATGTAGTATAGTGAAGTGGCAAGTACCGGGGGATTGATCGTTCTCTCACAGGGAATAGTGTTTGTTAGGCTAAAAGCTACTCTAATCTAGGTCTAAGGGTGGAGGAAGATTCTTTTTGTATTTTTATATTTTATGAAAGCAGTAAAATCTCTGGTTTTGGAGGATAGGGCGGAATTAGTTGCTAGTCAACTAACCCAAGTTATCTACTTCTAAGCTACTTATATTTTTGTATTTTTTTGTTTTAGAGAAAATCAGTGGTGGAGAATAGTGTTTACTTAGATTTCATTACTCCCTAACTATCTTTTACCATGTAATTAGTATGTTGAGTTTGCGTGGATGACGGGTGTATTCCTAACAAGTCGTAGGGAGTGCGTTCAATTCCCTAACTCTATAAGTTCCTACCTCACTCTATGACGATACGTCAAGCATCCTATCATGAGCTCACCGATAGCAACCTATGCATGAAATACTACCTTAAAATCGATAACGCACATACGATTCACGTTTCTAAAGACGTTCAAGCTTGTTACCGTATAGGAGATTAGCCAGTTTTCTCTAGTCTAACGTAGATGAAACATTCACCCAAATACAATCACAACATACACATCACATGATAATCAATAGTTAGGTTTCATTAGATCTAAGCAAACACAAAGTAAATTAGCCTAGCATGTTGAAAGAAAGACAAGCACAAGCATAAATCACACAACACATAGACATATTGTATGAATAAAGACTTATCTTGGATTAAACATGCAAGTTAGAGGGGTTAGGATACCCTCTAAGGTCTGTAATACACGTACTAGGGTTTAACCCTAAAGTTCTCCACTCCAAAATTCGTCTAAAGTTCCTCACAAAATAAGAAAAAACGTTCTATATATATAGAAAACGCGGGCTGACGGCGTCAGCCCAATAGGTGACGTCGTCAGCTCGGCGATTAGGGTTTCCTGACGGCCTTGATTGACGTGGTCATAATTGCTGGTTCCAGATCTGACGGCCTTGGTTGACGGCGTCACAATTTACACTACGAACTCTCTGGATCGTCACGAGTCTTTTTTCCACTTCTGGACTTCACTTGTTCCTGACGGCGTCACTTAGTAGAGTGTGACGGCGTCACCTTCAGTAATCTTCAAGGTCTTTTGAGTTTTTGTTGTTTTCCGCACTTTTTCACTCCGAAAACGCCCGAAAATGCTTCTTTTGTGATTTTCCCTTCAAAAGTACCTAAAATGAGAAAAGAAACGACTTTGGGTGAAATCCAAACCAAAAACATACGAATTAGGACTCAAACCGACCCCTAAAAACGTAACATTTTTCGTCTCATCAAATACCCTTACACTTGAGATTTGCTTGTCCTCAAGCAAATGCGCTTTTATTCCCAATTGAAAAACAAGTTAGAGGTCATTTAATGCGAACTTAAAAGTAATTACAAGATTTAGTCGTTCCGCTTTACTCAAAATAAGCACGGAGAAAATATACTAGCACCTCTCATGTAGTGTTTGGATACTCACATCTCTCGGTTGATAATATGTAGATATAATATAAAGGAAATGGACAATATCACTCACTACCTGTCATAATAAATAGATTACCATAGGCTTGAGAGAGGATCAAAACCTTCTCCACTAAGGCGTAAGCACCTAGGATAACTATCAAAGAGGGCTTTACAAAAGGGTTATAACGGGAGGTTTAGGGATATGGAAAAACACGGTTTGGTTGGATAAGGGATAGTTTACTGGTGGCTAGTCAATCATCTTATTTAGTTACATATAAAAGTGGCGTTGCCAAGCCAAGACTAGACTCAATCTTAAACTATCAAAAACAAAACAAAACTAAGAAATAAAAGATAGGTATGGATGGTAGTCCGTATGTTTTTTCTTTTCTTTTCTTTTTCTATTTTTTTTATTTTTTTTATTTTTTTTTAATTTTTTTTTGCATACCTTTTTACCCTACCATCCAAAATAATACATCAATGGGGATTAAGCTTTCCCCTTACACTTGAACTTTTACATACTTTACATTTACTATTCTACGACTCGAATTAAAATAATTAAAACACTTGGAGTACTTTTGAAAACGTGTAGCCCATATGGGGATAATAAATGATGTTCTTCCCCATTACTCCATAACATTAGTACTTTACCCATGAGTCCCAATCATCCCAAAACAATATGTACAAGATATGACTCGACTTAGCAACAATGTAACCAATTAGACAATTGACAAGGGTTTAACAAATAACAATAATGCACTAAAGGTGAGTGCATACAAGGTAGGCTAAGGCGATTTGGTTGCACATTTGGGGGTGTATTGTAAACAAATTCTTCCTTTAAGTATGATGCTTAAAGTTAAAAACGAAAGGGATAGGCTCTGAGGGGTGTACTAGGGGTATCGTGTACCAAAAATGGGTACATCGCAAAGGTGTGGGAGAATTACTTGACCAATGTAGCCAATGTAATTATATTACAGGTTTAAAACAAGGGTTATCCTAATGCCTCTTATCATGTAGTTAATCCTAATCTACACGAATGTAGTCTCACTTGTGGACTCGGAATGGTCACTAATGCAAGTTCTAGAATCTAAGTATTACCGGTACACACATGGGCACTAAAGTTAAGTGCTTCTCTTCCTACCAATTCTAGGGGTGAACCTCACATATTTGGGTGGAAAATTTTTGGTGGTACGGTTTTTTGTGCTAGTCATAAATTCTCCTATCCATGAGACGCTTATTAGGACTAAAGTTTCCCTCCTAATTAATGTAAAAAATTTTAAATTTGCTCTAAAATTACTCTAACAAGTGTTTCTCTCAGTTTTATTACACAATTACTATCAAACAAGCAAAAATCAAGCATAATGGTATCCTATGAGGTATCATTAATCTACCCTTATTTACCCCCCTTACACTTAAGTTGAACATTGTCCCCAATGTTCGAAAATAAGGAATGGAAAAGATAAAAGGTTAAAAGAATGAAATCGGATACTCCCCTGATTCGTTCTTTATGCAAGTGAAGTAACACGGTTAGATCCTCCTCCAAGAAGACGAACTATCAAAGCTTCCCTTCCAGTATATGCATCATCTTCTTGTCCTAAATAACCTGTTAGCATGGAAACACTACAAGAAACCTCGCGTAAAATCGGCGGCATTATTCATATATATATAGACGTATACCTAGAAAGCAAGTAAGATATAATGCTTGTGGAATGATTTTTCTACAGATTTCCTGGAATTCATAAGAGAGATTTTGACAAACATACAAGTTCCGTTAGTAAACTTTAATCAACAAATAAGTTCCAGATTTTTGCACCTGACGTCGTCAGGTATTATCTCCTGACGCCGTCAGAGTGTTCTGACAGAAAGTTTAAGTTGAGTTTCCGGAAAATTTCTTGGAAAACCTTTGACTCAATTTCTGGGAATTCTGCAGAAAAAATCATTATGACTCGATACAAGCATTTGACTCTAACAAGTACGAATATGTAAATTAATTTCGTTGTTATGATTCATGTTCATTCGTTCTATATTAACCGATTTGGATGTCTCTTACACTTAGTTTATGCGAATTACCCTTATATGTAATTAAAACGAAGTTAAAAACAAAATAAAGCATTTTCACAATTTAGTTTGAAGCATGAATCAATAGCAAGAAATATAATTTACATACGGACACACAAAGATACACAAAACATGGGTTGCCTCCCAAGAAGTGCTTTTCTTTATTAATGAGTCTTGTAGCTAGACTCGAGGTCTTCCTTCATCTAGTGTCTCTTATGCTCACGTACCCAAGCGTGAGCCATCTAATGGTCGCCTCATCCTTCTTATAATCATCATTAAGCTCTAAGCATCCGCGGAAGTACCTATTATTCTTCTCATGGGGGGGTACTTAAGTCCTTTTCTAATATCCTTCTCACTCAATATATCACAGGGGGGAAACCTATTACACTTCTCAATAGAAAACATTTTATACCTAGGGTGTGCGCGGGGCATTTGATAAACAAAATCCTCATCCCCATCTGAGAAGGTAATTAACCCTTCCACTAGTTTCTCATCTAAGTTGGTTAACCTTTTGAAGGGCTTCCCAAACACAACTTGGGTAAGGTTACTATCAATAAACTCTCTTAGATCTTCCATAACCATAAAGTCCGTTTGATAGGTAAAGCTCCCCACAAACACATGCAAAGTCTTAGCCCTAGCAATAATATTATCCCCTTGATACTCTAACTCATTTGCCATGATTTTATTGTATTCAGCACGTGAAATGATGTTCATCGGCAAAGATGAATTAAGGTAAGCATCAAAGCTTCTAAATCCAATTTTGCAAGGGAATTGCATGTTAAACAAACTATCTTTCTCAATCTTTGTCCTAGGGTCAATATAGTTTAGAGGGTTAGCTCTTTCATTCCCTTCAGGGTCATCAACTACTTCCCCATTCCCTAGGTCTTCATCGGAATCCGACGAATAGTAAAAAGGGCCATTTTCATGGTCGGTGTCATGGTCAGATTCGTCCATATCAGAATGGTTGTCAAAGTGATGATTGGGTGATAGGTTTGGTGGGTTTTCGTTTTCAACAATAGGGGGCAGGTAGGGTAACTGGAAATTCCTACGGCGGAAGACACGAATAACAGGGATCAAACGATCAATATTACTCATGAAGAGGCGTTACGAACAAAGGCACAAAGAAGAAGATAGACTAAAGGGAATCCTAGAAAAATAAAACAAAATCTCACTAGAAAGGAGTCTAGTGAGTAGACCAAATTAAGAATAAAAATTAACCTAAACAATAACTATTCCCCGGCAGCGGCGCCAAAAACTTGATGCGCGTGGATTGCAACACGCACTACGTTTTACCTCTCGAGGGATCTCGAGAAGCTTGCAATCCCCACCAGGCAGTGTACCTGACCGATGTAGTATAGTGTAGTGGCAAGTACCGGGGGATTGATCGTTCTCTCGCAGGGAATAGTGTTCGTTAGGCTAAAGGCTACTCTAATCTAGGTCTAAGGGTGGAGGAAGATTCTTTTTGTATTTTTATATTTTATGAAAGCAGTAAAATCTCTGGTTTTGGAGGATAGGGCGGAATTAGTTGCTAGTCAACTAACCCAAGTTATCTACTTCTAAGCTACTTATATTTTTGTATTTTTTTGTTTTAGAGAAAATCAGTGGTGGAGAATAGTGTTTACTTAGATTTCATTACTCCCTAACTATCTTTTACCATGTGACTAGTATGTTGAGTTTGCTTGGATGACGGGTGTATTCCTAACAAGTCGTAGGGAGTGCGTTCAATTCCCTAACTCTATAAGTTCCTACCTCACTCTATGACGATACGTCAAGCATCCTATCATGAGCTCACCGATAGCAACCTATGCATGAAATACTACCTTAAAACCAATAACGCACATATGATTCACGTTTCTAAAGACGTTCAAGCATGTTACCATATAGGAGATTAGCCAGTTTTCCTTAGTCTAACGTAGATGAAACATTCACCCAAATACAATCACAACATACACATCACATGATAATCAATAGTTAGGTTTCATTAGATCTAAACAAACACAAAGTGAATTAGCCTAGCATATTAAAAGAAAGACAAGCACAAATATATATCACACAACACATAGACATATTGTATGAATAAAGACTTATCTTCAATTGAACATGCAAGTTGGAAGGGTTTGGATACCCTCCAAGGTCTGTAAAACTCGTACTAGGGTTTTGGTCCCAAGTTCTCCACACTCAAATTCTTTTTTAAATAAGAGAAAAACGTTCTATATATATATAGATTTTGCGGGCTGACGCCGTCAACCCAATAAGTGACGGCGTCAGCTCGGCGATTAGGGTTTTCAGACGGCCTTCCTTGACGTGGTCACAATTGCTGGTTCCAGATCTGACGGCCTTGGTTGACGGCGTCACCAATTTGCACTACGAACTCTCTGGCCCGTCACGAGTATTATTCCAATTCTGGACTTCACTTGTTCCTGACGGCGTCACCTTGTAGAGTGTGACGGCGTCACCTTCTGTAATCTTCAAGGTCTTTTGAGTTTTTGTTGTTTTCCGCACTTTTTCACTCCGAAAACGTCCGAAAATGCTTCTTTTGTGATTTTCCCTTCAAAAGTACCTAAAATGAGAAAAGAAACGACTTTGGGTGAAATCCAAACCAAAAACATACGAATTAGGACTCAAACCGACCCCTAAAAACGTAACATTTCTCGTCTCATCAGTAACGAATGGACCTAAGGTCTCAGTTGCTCCAGAATTTGTTTGCACTAACCAACTGGAACCCAACTTAAATTGGGGATCTGGCACCCCAAACTCTCTTGCTTCATCTGTTTTCAAATGCAGGTCATACAAATCGTCCTTTGACATTTGGACTCGGGCTGCGCATAACATATGACTGGGGATCGCTCTCGGCTCAAGAATTTCGTGAATAAGTTTATCGGGATAGTTAAATTTGGGAAAAATCATTTTGGGGCAAATATGGGTTATGGAGATTATATCTTTGGTGACAGTGTAATCTTACATGGTATACTATGTGGAAGGACTTGGTCACAATTTGCTCTTTGCTGGTCAATTTTGTGACTCCAATCTCGAAGATGCTTTCAGAAAATGCACTTGCTTTGTCAGAAAATTGGATGGTGTTGATCTTCGTAAAGGCAGTCGTGACACTAATTTGTACACCATCTCTGTTTAAAGAAATGATGAGGTCCTCTCCTATTTGCGTGCTGTCTAAGGCCTCAAAGAACAACTCGTGGCTGTGGCACCGACGTTTAAATCACTTGAACTTTGGTTCCATCAATGTTCTTGCTAGAAAGGATTTTGTACAAGGTCTACCCAGATTAAAGTTTGAAAAGGATCATCGTTGTTCGGCTTGTCAATTGGGCAAAAGCAAGAAGCATACCCACAAACCCAAAACTGTCAACACCATCATGGAAGTTCGTCACACCCTTCACATGGATCTATGCAGACCAATGAAAGTGTAGAGTATAAATGAGAAGTAATACGCTCTAGTTATCGTTGATGACTACTGTCAGTTTACACGGGCGAAGTTTTAGAGAACAAAGGATGAAACTCCAGAGGTTATCATCAAACTGATCTAACAATTACAAGTCATTGCTACTGCTTGTTTCACCCAAAACCGATCCTTGACATATACTCTTCATAACAAAACTCCATATGGGCTGATACTTGGCAAAAAAACCAGATCTCTCTTTTTGTCAAATGTTCGGTGCTCCATGATATCCAACAAGTGATACTCAAGATCTGGGAAAACTTAAAGCTAAAGCAGACATTGGACTCTTCGTTAGGTATGCACCAGATCGCAAGGGATTTCGAATCTACAACTAACGAATCCGACAAATTATGGAAACCATTCACGTGACATTCGATGAGTTGAATGAGCAACCGGCTCCTGTACACATCAGTTCAGGACCCGCATCTAAACTTTTGTCTCCTGAACCAATCCGTTCAGGTCTTGTACAGTATTCCACGCCTGCAGTACTTTATGTACTTCCTACAAGTAAGGATTTGAAGAGTTTGTTCGATCCGATATATGATGAATACTACGAGTCACCAACTGTTGACACTCTTGTACCATCAGTTGATGTAGCTCCTGTTCCAAACAATTCAAATGGTCCATCTATTTCTGTCTCAATTGATCAAAGATGCACCATCTGCAAGTTAGTCACCTTTATCATCAAATCTTCAATCTCCTTCCGTACATCAAAGCACTACAGTAGACAATTCTTTTGAAGTGAATTCATTTGCTTCTCCTGATGTTGCTCCGTTCGAAAACATACTTACTTCTGAATCTTCATCTGAGGCATCCTCTTCAGAATATCTTAACATAGCTACTTCAGTTCTCTACCCTCAACCACATGAGCATCTCTGATAATGGCCCAATGACCATCCGATTGAGAACGTTATTGGAAAATCTTATCGACCGGCGTCCGCATGAACGCAGCTTGCCAAATAAGCCTTATGGCACTTTTATGATTCCTCACTATCTAAAGTCGAACCCAAAATATTTCAAGACTGCTATCTCAGACGGCTGTTGGTTGAATGCGATGCAAGAAGAAATTCATGAGTTCTATCGACTTGGAAGTATGGGAATTGGTACCATCTCTAGACTGTGCAATGATTATAGCTCTTAAGTTGATCTTCAAAGTGAAACTTGATGAGCATGATGACGTTCTGAATACAAGGCAAGATGTGTTTCTAAGGGATATCGTCAAAAGGATGGCATTGGTTTTCAGGAATCTTTCGCTCCGATTGTTTGGATTGAATCCAGTGGAATATTTCTCGCTAATGATACAAGTCAGAACATGTCGGTCTATCAAATGGAAGTGTAAATTGCATTTTCTGAATGGGCTCTGTATGTCCTAATGCAAACGCCTAGGGCATGGTACGACACATTGCCATAGTTTCTGCTGGCAAACGGATTCTCCAAAAGTGTGGTGGAACTATTCTTCTTGAGGAATGAGTATCAACTGGCAGACGTCTTCACTAAATTTCAATTTTTCTCCCGCGGCTTGGAATGAAGAGTCTTTCGCCTGAATCACTCAAAAGTCTTCAAGAAGAGAATGAGGAGTAATGGATTCGCTTCACATATCCTTGTATATAGCTTAAAACCAAAAAGAAAATAGAAAAATATAAAAACTATAAAAACGACCCATAAAAATTAGAAAATTAGAAAATTCCAAAAATATTCCTCTCTCGACATGTCTTTCGTATAATCAATTATGTACGTTTCTAGAAATGTCATTCAATAATGGCACGGATTCATACATATGCTTGAGCGAGAGTTTTTCTATTTTTTTAATAATATTTTCTAAAACATGTCGTTTCTCAAAAAATTCTCTTTCAAAATGGCTTGCAGTTATTTCAGACTGTAACCCGTTCGTAAAAGTATGTTTGTTATCACTTCAGATAGCAACCCGGTTCTCAAAATGAGGAAAACACGTCGCCAATAAGACAGTTATTCAAAACAACGGATGAAGTTCATCCGGGCATGGATTACTTTACATCCGTACACTCCGAAATATTGTACGCTTCAGTGCATTATTTCTTGTTAAAGAAGAGAAGTCTTCTTTTTATCGCAAATATTTTCCCTTTTATGATTTTTCTGGAAAGTATTTGTGAAAAACTTGGTGGTACCATGAGTTTTTGTAAATCAATCAGAACTTAATCGTTTCTTAAAATCACTCAATCAATGACAAAATTTTTTTCAAATTATAAATGATTCATTGATTGAGGGGGAGCGTGATTTCATAATCTTATAACTAACCACAACAAGCTTTTGTGTGCATAATCAGTAGTGAATAAAGAAAGTGTTTCTCATGTTTTGTGTCAACATATGAATTTTTCATGAGTTTCTAATTAAATTCTAAATCATTTCAAAAACTCATCATTTTTGACACATAACGAGTAAAAGTTTCGTCTCATTTTCAGAATATGCTTAAATCATTCCATATTTTTCTCCCAAACTTGTTTTTAACTTATTTAAATCAATTGGGATCACAAAATCTCAATTGACTTGAAAATTGTGATCGGGGGAGAGAATATGATTTAAATATGAAATCTGATTTAAAATGTGATGTTTTTGGACTCAAAGGTACGCTCTTCTGTATGTGCTGAAATTTTGAAGTTTTTGATTTTTAATTAAAGCACATATTGAGGGGGAGCAAGTGGATAAATGGTGAATAATTGATCTCAAATGTACGCTCTCCCATATGTGCTAAAGTTTTAAAACTTTCAAATTGAATCAATCAATGTGCACATATTGAGGGGGAGCAAGTGGCTAAGAGTCTCTCGCGTGTTTTTACAATAACAAGTAGAAACCGTGAATTGATTATGACTCATGAATTGACAAAACACAAACGTCTGAAATTCGAAAGGATCAATCCAAGTAGAATGTACCGTTTCAAGTAGCTCTTCTTAGATGTATACTTTGACGGGTCTAACTTCCTTTTTTTTAAGGAATGTTAACAACTTCAAGTTAGTTATTAGAGCTAGTTATCACCTAAAAGCTGATAATGGAACTCTTTAACTAAGCAACGTAAACGTGTCCCTCAGGTATATGTCTATTAAGAGTGGATCAATTCAGAAAGTGCAACTCACCCCGACATGTGCAAGTTTCTATCAAAAACCTATGAGCACATGTTAGGGGGAGCATTTGAAAATCATAAAACTCTCAAAGTGTTAGAAAAAAATGTGTTTCTTAATCATGAACACTTTGAGAGAGTTTTCAATGATTTGGTCGATGGCAACATAGGATAATCATGAAGTTATAAGGTGGCTAAGGTTAGGAAAACCGTCCTATGATCCGCCAGAACCGGAGGGATCTACCCAAGGACAATACCGAATAGATTGTATTAGAAAGTCCTTAGGTATGATTATGAAAAAAAGGAGATAAATGAGAAAGGAGAAAGAATGGGTTGAAGAATTAAAAAGAAATGAAATGAGAAAGGGTGAAAAGAAATAGCCCTCCATTTATTCAACCTTAGGGCAGAAACCGGGTTCAATTCATATGCTACTGATTGTTACTAAGGTAACATCGGTATTGAAGACAAGACGTCATGGACCCAGTGACGCACTGCACTAAACCTTCTAACCACTCAAGTTCTCTCAAAAGAGCTTGTTTCATTCTCACGGGAAACCCTGCATAATCTATCGACTGCTCATTACGAGCTATGTTGATATTGAAACAGGAGACACCGCCTCAGTCTCCGACGACCAAATAATGCACTTATCGAGTCTAGAGCCACGAGATGCATCAAAAGATCTCATACGAACACGTGCTACTTCTAACTTGGTTGGTCAACATTAAGGACACCAATGGTAACTTTATGAGTCCTACGCAGATCTTAGCAATCTGCCATGAACACTTATGAAGGAATATACGTATGTGATTTCTAGTGATTGAGTGGAAATTCCTGCCAGGGTCAACATCAAACAGCCCTGAAGCAGGTCACTTCGGTAATCACTTGTGGATTACGCTTAGTGATCGCGGCGGTTTCAACACGGTCTACAGTCGTGGAGTGATCTCCAGCGACTCACCTAATCGTTGGTGTACTACGGTACATTAGGGAAAGCCCTTTCGGGTGTATCCGATTAGGAACGGCCTTGGCAAGGTTTAGAGAAAGTTTTCACACTATGCTGTTAACGATCCCTAAGTCCGAACCTGTAAGTGCCGGACGTATTATTGCTAACTGTCTTATGCAGGAATTCTTGGCAAATGTTGCTGATTGCTGAAAAGATGCGGATCCATCACCTCAAGCTTACACCTCAACAACACAACTTATGATATCATGATCATTTGATGGGCCTCAACAATGCTTCCACAACTCTGATGATGAAGATCATGTTTCTGAAAAGGTGTGAGCATGCCAATGCTAAGATATCAACATCACATGGAGACGTTACCACACAAAGATGACTTGAAGCTATTCTTTTGGATGATAAACACGGATTCATGTCAACGATTATCCAACGCTTGGAAAAAGTCATCACAGATCTACTGCTGAACGCACAAACCTTGCAACAATGAAGAATTAGAGACTACGAGCTACAAAGACAACTTCAAAGATTGGAATGCTAGGATTCAAGTCTTAATTTCCGGGGTGACCTCCCTTAGGGGGAGATTGTTAGGAATACGTTTATTCACATTCAAGACTCGGTCACCCCGAGCATAGATTAGCATTATGTAGCTCGTAGTATTTATCGTATTAGTTAGTAGATTATTAGTATAATAGTATGATAGTATGTAAATAGTATTCGTGGAATGAGTCGGGTCTTTACCCACTGTGCTCGCTCTACAGCCTGTTTCATGAGGCACTTAGGGAACTTGTATAAATACCCTCTACCACCCAAGGTAGGGGGTTGAACCTTCACTTAATCTAATATTCTCATCTTACACTTTCTCTCTCTAAGGTTCCACTTTCTCTCTCTAACTACATAAACTAAACGCCACCTAAATCTTGTGTATGAACATGTTTGTGACTTAATGATTATGCTACACGTGCTCATTATTTTAATTTACTGTTTAATAAATAACCAAATTGTGTCAGTCTCCCAGGCTGAACCCCCTTGCGTTAGATTAGGCTGTAAAACTAACTTAGGATATTAAAATACTGATTAGGATAACTAGATAATACGTTCCACTCTTAGTGATCGACACTCTACTTACCATTATATACAAACTGACCGGGTACACTGCTCGTTAAGTGTGTGTGTTATTGATAAGTCGGCTAAATATAAATTTAAAACTTGAGTAGGCATTAATACTGCTAAACCGCAACGACACATCACGCGCATGAAGTTTTTGGCGCCGTTGCCGGGGAGTGAATTGTTATTACCTATTAAATTGATTAGTATTTTAATTAGGTTTTCTTTTTATTAGGTTTTTAGACACTAACCACTAACTTTTTGTATATTAGATAGATTGCATTCATTGTATAATTTGCATATTTACTGTTTTTTTGTGTTTTTATTTTCTGAAATTTTCTTTTTATTTTTATTTTTATTTTATTTTTCTCTCTTTGTACTAACTTCTGTCATTGTATTGTGTTGATACAAACGATACGGCGCATCTGTTTCTAAGATGCGGTGTATTGCGTTTTAATTTTTTAAAATATAACGCGTTTAATAACTCGAGTACGATGCATCTTTCCCCAAGATACGGCGTATTCTGTTTTTAATAAGAAATTTTTCGAAACCCTAACGCCATGCGACGCATCTGTTTTAAAAGATACGGTGTATTTAATATTTAAATTAAAAACAGTTTTCGAATAATTAAACAGAAGCGACGCATCGATTTTTACGGCGCATTTACTAAATCAAAAAACTTGTGTTTTGAAACGTAACGAAGATACGGCGCATTAGCTTCTGCTTATGCGGCGCATTCAATTATTCTAAATATAATTGATTTTTGATATTTGACAGGTACGGCGCATTATAAATCAAAAGCGGCGTATCTATTTTCTAAATAAAAGTCTGATTTAATTTTAACGTAATAAGATACGGCATATCCTTTTTCAAGGATACGGCGCATCGTCTGCAGATATCAGCAACTTTTATTCTTATTATTCGTTTCCTAAATTCTCTTCCAGCGAACAAGTCCTACTGACAATTTTACCTATGATGACATGTATTACTATGGAAGATTTATCAATGAACGAATATCTTGCTATGGAGCACAAGGTGAATAAGCATTGTGAAAAGTCCCGCACCAAGAACCTATTGATTCTGGAAAGTGATGATGAGTGTGATAATTATGGAGTTAACTTGAGTGAGTTCCGAGCAATATGCAATACTGAAAGCTCAGCATTGAAGAAGGAACTACTACTTTCGGATTCACTTGATAATTTCGATGCTATTGCTTGCAACTTACCGACAATCGATACTCTGCTCAAATCCAAATCTCTAACCAACATACCTGTTTCAATGATGGAAGAGGTGAATGGCGAACTTGTGACTATAAGAATGATGAGATGTGCAATGGAGGAAGCATAATTGGAATGAGACGAGTTGGCAACGATGTTTACTTTGAAGAATACGATTGGTAAGATAAAGTTGAAGACACCCCACGTAGAGCTTGCAAGAAAAAGGAAGAATCGAATACTTAAAGAATCTGAAGGGAGCATCAAACACTACTTTCTGGGAATGGGTGCATAGAGAGTTTGACGACTACACCAGGCTTAATCGACGACTACAATGGGAATTAAAAAGAAAATGGGACGAGATCCAAGATTATTATCAATCGATTAATTTAGCAAACTATTATCCCGATGATGATAACGATGAGTCACAAAGAAAATTAATTGAAGAACTTGATGACTATTTACGTACGGATGATTATTCTAGATTTGTTGATAAAGACGAGGAAGAGTTCATCAAGAGAAAATGTCGACTACTTGGGATCCCTTATAATGACCAACCAATAATAATTTCTGAAAAATTTGAAGTCATCAAATACTCTTTGGGACCATATGAAGAATATGTTGCAACAAAGACCAAAGAATATATTAGATTAGGTCGATCCGAAGAGAATGTTGCAGAACTTTATGGTAACATCTTTCGAATGAAGGAAGAAGGATGGAACGTAACGTGAGTCTAACTTGAAGACTCTGGAATAAAGAAAAGTGCTGACCGGGAGACAACCCGAAACTTTTATCTTATTTTTCTGTTTAAGTCGAGTCTGTCAGACCTGCAGAAGATGCGGCGCATCTCCATCATGGAATGCGGCGTATCATCTGCACTGGTCATATCTTATTTTATTTTTCTGCATTTTTTTATTTTTCGACTATAAAACATTCTGTCAGTTTATTTAATGCGGCGCATCCCTGGTTAAGGATGCGACGCATCTTTTATTCTGATTCGTATTAATTCCAGGCTCGATACGGCGCATCTTCTTCAATAAGATACGGCGTATCGGCTGACCTGATGATTTACAGTTTTAATTTTTAGGTTTTCTTTTTACTAAATAGTAATGTAATATGCATGTTTGAACCTTCTTAACTCAGGTGTGTTAAAGTCCAGGTGGTATTATAGATTTCTGCACTTTTTGTGGAAACATCATTTATGAAGCTTAAACGTTCTCATCCACAACAAAGTTGATTTTTGCTCGTAAACGCATAATGGAGGATCATTCCGAGCAAATATCAGGGGAGTTTTTCTGTTCTAATTCTTTTATTTTCCAGTTTTTAACCTTTAACACAGACAACGAGGACGTTATTTAACTTAAGTGGGGGAGGGGGGATGGAGAATTAGAACGGTTACTTGTCCCAAACTTTTTCAAAATATGCTTAAAATGTACTTAATATATTAAAATTTAAAATTTTTAGCATGTTTTTTTCAAGTCTAAATTACATAGCCGCACACAAAACCTTATTTTTTTGCCTAAAATCAAAAACTTTAGTGTGCTGGTGACTTGTAAACTTTAGAACTTGGCTTGTATACTATTCGAGACCACCATAATGAGTATTATCGATATAATTGGAGTGACTTGTCTAACTTGGTAAATTTCTAGGATTGCACCCAAAAAGACTTTATATGTTATGTGATATTAACTAACTACACTGATTAGTTAACCCCCGTATAAACCCTTTTGTTTGCTCTCACTTTTAGAGTAAGATACCCCTAGAAAAACCTTCAGAACCATTCCTTTCGTTTCTTACACCTTTGTTAAAATGTTTCGTTACACCCTTACACCTTAGCCTACCCTGTAGATTGAAATCCGTGGTTAGTTACTTTAGGCAAAGTGTGTTTCCTTACATTACCTGTGTTCGCGTGCGTAATTCATTATCTTTGGTTAGGTCGGGAAATTGCACAATCCAATTGGAATAAAAGTACATATTGTATATTTTTAGTTTATTGTGTTTACTACTTTCACTATTACAGTTATTTCTGAAAATTATGAAAAGTACGAAAAAATTATCCGGAAAAATCGTGATAGAAAAAGTTGTGAAATTTTACACAGTTAAAAAAAATCGAAAAAATAGAAAAGAAAAGAAAGAGAAGAAGTTGGAAGTTTGTTTTAACCAAATTATGTAAAGTTTTGTAAAGTGGGAGATATCACCACTAATTGTTGTTGTATCTTATATTTATGGATTGAATGGGAGTTGGCCGTTATAGGAACGCCAACTAAGGTTATTCTTTGTTTAAGATTTTATTGAGTATAATTCGTGTCTACCTAAAGCGTGAGTTACATGAGTCAAAAGTGTGAGTTATTCAATCATATGAGTCTTATTCATGGGATAGTTGGGAAAGTAATTAATCACACTAAGGATTTTAATCTATTTGTTTTGTTTATTTTTCATTTTACACCAATTTATATCCTAAATGTTATCCCTACCAACCTTATTGTTATATTCGTTGTTAGCTTTCGAGCATCCGAATATGATGATGGCCAAGTAAGAATATTGAATATATGAATAAGGTTGTGACCATCCGAGTTTTAGATTAATTGACTATCGTGCTAGCGATCTAGCGTGTGACCTGGTGACCATCCGTTATGGAAATAACGCGCTAGCGATCCAAGAAGTGCACTAGTGACCATCTGTTAGTTGAAGCGTCGAGGACTCGTGCCAGCGATCTGCTAAGTTTGTGCAGGAGATGTTCGAACGAAGCTAGGTTCAACCCTTAAGCCTCAAAACCCTTTTTTACCGCTTTAGACTTGTTACTCCTTGGCTTTAGTGGAGGAGACGCGTATACTTGTCAAGCTTAAGTATTCATCATGACTAAGCAACTAAACGTTTTAGAATTATTTTTATATTGAAAAATTATTTTGTTTCCAACTCGTTAAGTGTTTGGTTGTGTGATTATGATAAGACGAATATGTGCATAACTATAAAAATAAATCCTAATACCTTTTAGGATACATTTTCATAAGATTAAATCTAAGGCTTACTTGGAGACAAGTAAATTTCAAGTGGGGGGATATTTGATGAACTCAAATAAGTACATTTTATCATCATCATTTATCTATTATTTGACTTGTTTTATTATATTATTTATGAGAATCGGTGCTTTAATGTTTACTTTAGTGATTCTCAGGTAAAAACAGGTAATAGGTGAAACTTGGCGATTTTGGACTAATTATGGAGCAAAACGAGCATGATGTAAAAAGTCTACTAAAATCCAGAAGATGCGCCGTATCTCACTCAACAAATACGCCGCAATATCATACTTAGATGAAGTCGAAGACCATTTCCTGACTTTGAAGAATGCGCCGCATGGAATTCTACCATGCGCCGCTTATGAAACTTTGGTCAACGAAGAAGATCAAACTTGTTCTACTAAGAGTGGACTGGTCTTCTTATAGTTTCTATTATCTATCTGTGTATGTGTATGCTATTTGCTGATTCGTGCTCATTAGTTTAATTTACTGTTTAATAAATAACCAAACTGTGCCAGTCTCTCAGGCTGAAACCCCTTGCGTTATATTAGGCTGTAAAACTAACTTAGGATATTAAAATACTGATTAGGATAACTAGATAATACGTTCCACTCTTAGTGTCGACACTCTACTTACCATCATATACAAACTGACCGGGTACACTGCTCGTTAAGTGTGTGTGTTATTGATAAGTCGGCTAAATATAAATTTAAAACTTGAGTAGGCCTTAATACTGCTAAACCGCAATGACACATCACGCGCATCAATAGGGGTTAGTACGGTTATTGCTAGTAGTATTACGAGTGTTACCGAAAGCTCTCCCATCGTGGAACTTTCGTTTATTATCGTAGGGCACTGGCACATGGTTGTGCTTTGTTACTTGGTCCATTAACCTCAAGGTTATATTAATGGCCTCCTCTAAAGTTTGAGGTTTAGAGGCAGTAACATTCCCTTCGATTCTTCGGGGTAAACCTCCGATGAAGACTTCTATTGTCTTTTCAACAGTCGGCACAATTGTAGGACACAAAGTTGCCAACTCTTGAAATCTCCTAATATAAGTCTTAACATCGTTCCCCTTTACTGAAAGTTATAAAACTAGTCTTCCATTTTCTTAATCTTTGTCCGAGGGCAGTATTTCTTAATCATAAGATTTTTAAATTCAATCCACGATAACTTGTATGCCTCTTCTATTCCTATTGGTTGGGCATACGAGTTCCACCATGATAATGCATCCTCAGTAAGAGTGCCGGTAGCAAACTTAACCCTACAATCCTCAGTACAGTTGCTACGAGAAAATACTGCCTCACATCTCTCAAACCAATGAATTAATCCTATAGCCCCTTTTGTCCCTTTGAAATTAAAGGTCTGACAGCTCATGAATTCCTTGTAGTTACTCTTCTTCACTACGAGAGTTTCGGGGTTTCTATCCATGTTGGCATCTCTAGCTCCTAGTGCTGCAGTTACATTGTCAGTCACTAGTCGCTGGATGTCTTCCTGGGTCATGGCGGAAGTAGTGGGAGTAACGGGAGTGGTAGCTCGTGTACATGCCATTCTATAGGTAAAATTTGATAAGAATAGTGTCATAGTTTATGTTCTAATTTCTTAAAACATTATCTGATACCGGATGGGTAGGAAATCCTAAAGCTAAGAGGGCGAGTTTCCTAACAAGATTCGTTATATTCCACCGAAGCTAGTTTCTTCCCGTCTAAAGGCATAATGATTCTAAGAAATCCTAAGTTTTTAGTGTTCCTAGGCATGTCTACTTGTTTTAATTTCCTATAGGTTCTAGTTTTTAAATCTTAAGGCATTCTATAGTGTGTCCTAAGGCGTTGGGGATCCTAATACGGGATACGAGTTTTAAGAAAACTAAGTATAGGCAACCTAAGCTTCTATATTTTATAAAGTAAAAACCTAACTAGTACCCGTTTTAAAACTAAGTTATCTACCTAATAAGCTATACTACCTAAACCTATAACCTTATTTTGACTCTTTGGTATTCTTAAGTTCCTGGATGGCTTCTAAAAGATCCTCTATATCAGATCTATGATTATCCCTAATATCCTCAATAATCATTTCTATAGTGGAAAGTCTAACATGTGCTGTGACTACTTCGTCAGAGTATCCCTCATATTTAGTTTGCAACCTAAAGATTTGATTACGGGTTTTCTCTAACTCATTTTCTAACCAATTTCTATCTATTCCTAAATCACTAATCCTATTTTCTACTTCTTCTATTCATCCTGAAGGTAGTTTATCTAAATGATTAAGTATTTCCTCTATTTGTTCCTCGTGCCTTTCTAAAGGCGATTTATATGAACTACTACCTATTTCAAACCCAGGGGTAAGCGAAGGTGGTATAATACACAATTTCTTATGGGGAGGTGAAACTATTTTGGGAACATAATGATCTTGACTATTATATTGAGGTATGGATGGGGTAGGGGTTATAGTGGGTACGGTAGGAATTTCACCACCATATGCTTGCATATACCCATTATATGCTTGCATATAGGGATCATTCGGGGAAAATTCTAAACCTAAGTTAGTAGGACATTCTGAGCTAATTCTTCCTGATAATTAGAATCAGAAGATGAGTGAGTAGGATTAGCCAGAGTATACTCATAACTATCTGATGAAGAATCCATATCATCGGTATCCAACACAATGATAGGATTGTTAAAGGATCACATATCTAACTGTAATACCCGAAAGAGTATCTTAGCATAATCCTAACATAAGTAGATATATCCTAGAGGCAATACTAATAATGGGGATTCTATCCTAGAGGAAATTCAGGGTTCTAATCTAAAGGCAAGTTAGAGTTTTAACCTAAAGGCAAATTGGAAAGTCTAACCTAGAGGCAGTTCGGAGTGTCTTCTGGCACGGAGGACTTTTTGAAAATGGCAATAGTTTCAGGAAAAACCTTTTGTTCTCTATAACCGAGGCTCTGATGCTACTCTGTAACACCCCCATTTTTCACTGATCGCAGTGGATTAAGTGTTTGGGGTATTACCTCATGGAAACAAAGACAAGATATAAAAAACGACTCGAAAAGAGACGTTTTTGAAAAAGATGTTATCATTTATCTATTTATCAGAGTTTTTACAGTAAAAGGTGTACTTTTACCAAAAGAGAGGTCCCCAAGATACGTTTTATGACACAAACCTGATGAATGATAACTGTTCTGGACGTCCTCATGTCCAGTACTTCTCCGTGCCAGGGTTCCTATAGTGCTTAATTACCTAGGACAACATGCTTAAAAGTCAACACGTATGTTGAGTGAGAGTCATAGGTTTTAGTATATATAAAGTGAATACAATTTCTACAGAGTTCAGCTTAAACCCTATGTGTGGAAAAGTTTAGTGGTAGAAGATATATTGCACTAAGCTCATGAACCACACGTTAACAGTCTGGGTCATGGGGTCTGTAGACCAAACATGTCGGGACGGGAAGAGTAACTTGCCAAAGTTAACTCTTCAGAGGGTTCAAATATAGTACTTATTGGTACCACCCAGAGAGGTGTTAATACCAACGGGAGTTGTCAAACTCCAATAGATCTATCAACTATATTCACGTTTGCGTGGGTAAAATATCCCAAACGATTAGATTCATGAATTTTAGTTGTGTAGAGGTGGCAGATAGTTTACTCGTGCAATAACCAAAGAAAAAGACTTGTATTCGATTTAAAGCATGTATCCCCCTCACAGGGTTTGTAAAGCATTTAGAAAGCGTTTAAAAAGGTGTGAGGCTATGAAAACTCACCTAGGTCTCAAGGTAAGTAAAGTAGGGGTTTAGACAACTCACTCACGTATCCTGGGGGTTGTGTACGTGTGCGTATGTCAAGTCTTAGACTAGGTTTTCTTAACTAATTACTCTTAAGGTATATATATATAACATAACACCGTTTGGGCCATCGTAATTCAGAAGTATATGACTCCTCACATGAAGCTCTCTACTATTGTATTATGTTATCAACATAATACCATTCGGGCTATCATAATTCAGAAGTTAATACTCCTCACACGAAGCTCCCTATGATTGAGGTATGTTGTTATTTAGGTTTTAGTTATAACATAACACCGTTCGGGCCATCATAACTCAGAAGTATATGCAATAATCGTTTGAGGAGCCAGGGCACTTTAAATCGTAAACCCAGCAAACTCGTCAAAACGAAATATCCACATAGTACTCCTCGCATGAAGCTCCCTAGTATTGTGTTATGTTCTGACTTTAAAGAAGGTTTTTATACTTATATGAAAATAGTCCGTTTATCCCCTTTAACTTTATATATTGACATTTTCTACCTTATACTTATAAACTTATAACAATTAAGCATATAATTTTCTAATTAATGTACATTTAGTCCCTATACTTATATATGTTAGAGAAATGCCATAAATGGTCCTTAAATTATACAAACTTTCATTATTTACTCTTTATACCCTTAACTTTACAGTATTTGCAAAACTAGTCCTTTTTAGTTATAACTTATTTTAATTCTTATCTGAAGGTTTCAAAATTTGCAAAATAAGTCCTTGCACTTATAACTTCAATGAATTGTCAAAAACAGTCCCTAGACTTTATAGTTTTAGTATTTTATGATATATACCCCTATGCATGTAAAGTTTTGCAAAACTAGTCCTAATTTCTTATAAATCATATTTTAATAAAGCAACTAGATTTCTAATCCTAGGTTTAGTTATTCTAAGTTCGTACAAGTCATCTAATTCATATTATAGCATGTAATATAGCAATTTAGCATATAAACACCTAATTTCTTATTTCTAGGGTTTTGAATAGTAAACTTCTAAAACTAGATGATCAAGGCTATCCTAAGGGTTCTAATGCATATCCTAAGGGTTCTAAGTCTATCTAAGTATATTAGATTCAAGGTAAAGGCTTATCTAGGTCGGTAAAAGGCTAACGAGGCAACTAGGGTTTCTAGGGCTTCTCTCGGCTTCAAACCACAATTTTACTTAGCTAAGGCTTCGCTACTCGATTTCTTGGGCTTCTAAGGGTCTAGTAATACAGAAATGTGAGGTATAGAAGAGAAGGGGAGGTGTGAAGAAGAATGAGGGGAGGGGTTCGCTATTTATAGTGTGCGTATGTCAAGTCTTAGACTAGGTTTTCTTAACTAATTACTCTTAAGGTTTATATATATATATATATATATATATATTATATAATATTTATATATAGTTATATATATATATATATATATATATATATATATATATATATAATAATAATGATATATATAAAACATAACACGGTTTGGGCCATCGTAATTCAGAAGTATATGACTCCTTACATGAAGCTCTCTACTATTGTATTATGTTATCAACATAATACCATTCGGGCTATCATAATTCAGAAGTTAATACTCCTCACACGAAGCTCCCTATGATTGAGGTATGTCGTTATTTAGGTTTTAGTTATAACATAACACCGTTCGGGCCATCATAAATCAGAAGTATATGCAATAATCGTTTGAGGAGCCAGGGCACTTTAAATCGTAAACCCAGCAAACTCGTCAAAATGAAATATCCACATAGTACTCCTCGCATGAAGCTCCCTAGTATTGTGTTATGTTCTGACTTTAAAGAAGGTTTTTATACTTATATGAAAATAGTCCGTTTATCCCCTTTAAGTTTATATATTGACATTTTCTACCTTATACTTATAAACTTATAACAATTAAGGATATAATTTTCTAACTAATGTACATTTAGTCCCTATACTTATATATGTTAGAGAAATGACATAAATGGTCCTTAAATTATACAAACATTCATTATTTACGCTTTATACCCTTAACTTAATAGTATTTGCAAAACTAGTCCTTTTTAGTTATAACTTATTTTAATTCTTATCTTAAGGTTTCAAACTTTGCAAAATAAGTCCTTGCACTTATAACTTCAATGAATTGTCAAAAACAGTACCTAGACTTTCTAGTTTTTGTATTTTACGATATATACCCCTATGCATGTAAAGTTTTGCAAAACTAGTCCTAATTTCTTATAAATCATATTTTAATAAAGCAACTTGATTTCTAATCCTAGGTTTAGTTATTCTAAGTTCATATAAGTTATCTAATTCATATTATAGCATGTAATATAGCAATTTAGCATATAAACACCTAATTTCTTATTTCTAGGGTTTTGAATAGTAAACTTCTAAAACTAGATGATCAAGGCTATCCTAAGGGTTCTAATGCATATCCTAAGGGTTCTAATTCTATTCTAAGTATATTAGATTCAAGGTCAAGGCTTATCTAGGTCGGTAAAAGGCTAACGAGGCAACTAGGGTTTCTAGGGCTTCTCTCGGCTTCAAACCACAATTTGACTTGGCCAAGGCTTCACTACTCGATTTCTTGGGCTTCTAAGGGTCTAGTAATACAGAAATGTAAGGTATAGAAGAGAATGGGAGGTGTGAAGAAGAATGAGGGGAGGGGTTCGCTATTTATAGGGTGCGTGGTGTTAGGAATACGCTTTTTGTATAAGAAAGATTCGGTCACCCCAGATATGATTAAGCATTGTTTAGCTCGTAGTAGTTACAATAGTTAGTTAAACGTAGTTTAGAAGTAGATTAGTTCGCGGAAGAAGGACGGGTCTTTACCCACTGTATACCTGATCCGCAGCCTAAGTGGCACGCCCTAGTTGCAAAACCCATGTACATATAAATACCCTCTCCATCCTTTGAGAGGGTAAGCCTTCTCTCATATTCTCATTTTCTTTTTTTTTTGGTTTTCTCTCTAAGGCTTCACCTCTTTCTCTCTCTACATTTCTTTCTTTTCTTTCTTATGTGTAATGAACCAAAACCACAAGTATGAATGTGTTTGTGATGTTATCTAGTGTTCTACAATTGGTATCAAGAGCCATGGTTACATCCTAGGGATTGTAGGACTTGTGGTGTATGGTTTGTTTTGGTTTCTATTAGTTTAGGGTGGTTTTACTTTGTTTTGAGCTTGTTCGTGGTGATTCTTGTGTTCTTTCTTGTACTTCTTGGATTAGAGGGTTTAGATTTATCTAGGTTATCAGTTGGTTTGGCTAGATCTCACGTTTGTGAAGTGTATGAATGATTTTGGACAAGTTTCTTGTCAGCGGTTTTCTCCTCGGTAAACTATTCTTGTCAGCGGTTAGTTTGGGTTTTTAGCGGTTTGTGTTAGCGGTTAGGACAAGTAGTGGAGCGAATATTACGCTGTACTTTGTACTGTTTCAGCGGTTAACTTCCAGCGGTTTACTCTTCAGCGGTTAAGTTACCAGTGGTTTACTCTTCAGTGGTTACTTTAATAGCGGTTACTCTGTCAGCGGTTACTATTGTCAGTGGTTTAATAATCAGCGGTTACTATTCCAGCGGTTAAGTTTCAGCGGTTATTACATCAGCGGTTTACTCTTCAGTGGTTACTTTACTAGCGGTTACTCTGTCAGCGGTTACTATTGTCAGCAGTTTAATAATCAGCGATTACTATTCCAGCGGTTAAGTTTCAGCGGTTATTACATCAGCGGTTTTCTTTCAGCGGTTACTTGTCAGCGGTTTACTTATCTTAGCGGTTTTCCTGGTTGACTTTAGTAAAATCCCAGGAAAGAATCGATTTCTCAGTTTAAGTCATGTGTGTTGTAAAATCCCGTCTAAGACCTTGTCATCATGACTACTATAACATCTATTGATGATATCCAAGCTGCTGGGTCTGACACTCGACCTCCAATGCTAGAAAGAACGGACTATGAGTCTTGGTCACAAAGAATTCGCTTGTATTGCCAAGGCAAAGAAAATGGGGAGAACATTATGAGATCTATTGATGAAGGGTCCGTTCCAAAATGGGTATACAGAATTGTTTCACTGTGGATTGATGGGACAGTCACCTTAGGAATTGCAGAACCGATACTACAAGTGATCTGAATGCAAGCGGAAAGAAACGATATGATGCTGATATTCGTGTTCAACTTGTGGTCACGGGCTACACCGAAGCACATCTAAAACTGATTAACTTCAACACTAAGGCAAAGCTGTTTGGTGAAATGTCAAGATTTGCTTGCTGGTTCAGAACTAAAAGGAAAGATCGTGATCTCATTTGTCGATGATTCGCACTTTAAGATGAACTCTGGTGAAGCTCATGATTACTTATGTCAAATTCCACAAGCTTGTGAATGACATGGGAATGTATAAATAAAATGCCAACATTCAACTCAATCAGTTTCAACAAATGTTCTCCAGAATGGATCGGGTTGTCACAGCTGTGCAAGCTTAACAAAGGACTCAGAAACACCAATTATAAACAACTTATCTTATCTACAACAACATAGAACATTGCATAGATAAATTAGATCGTCACAATAAGACGCAGAATTTCATAATCAAAATGATCTCTTGCTTTAATCTCCTAGTGCCAAGGCTCGACGTTCTCAGCTGACTTAAATCAACCTCCAATCACTGCTCATGCAACACAGAATCAGCTCTTATTCTCTTGGTCAAGCCTCAATGCAAACAGCAGTTCAAAACTAATCCACAAGAATCTGGAAATGTCTACCATGGGACAGAGACTTGATAATCTCTCCAATCCAGTGTCTCTGCTGTTCTACCTTTCAGAAGGCTCTTCCTCAAACA
>LBNU01034259.1:28797-44587 GCA_014162995.1 Artemisia annua | reverse complement strand
GAATTACTTGACCAATGTAGCCAATGTAATTATAATACAGGTTTAAAACAAGGGTTATCCTAATGCCTCTTATCATGTAGTTATTCCTAATCTACACGAATGTAGTCTCACTTGTGGACTCGGAATGGTCACTAACGCAAGTTCTAGAATCTAAGTATTACCGGTACACACATGGGCACTAAAGTTGATTGCTTCTCTTCCTACCAATTCTAGGGGTGAACCTCACATATTTGGGTGGAAAATTTTTGGTGGTACGGTTTTTTTTTTGTGCTAGTCATAAATTCTCCTATCCATGAGACGCTTATTAGGACTAAAGTTTCACTCCTAATTAATGTAAAAAATTTTAAATTTGCTCTAAAATTACTCTAAAAAATGTCTCTTTTGGTTTTATTACACACTACTCTTAAACAAGCAAAAATCAAGCATAATGGTATCCTATGAGGTATCATTAATCTAGCCTTTTTTACCCCCTTACACTTAAGTTGAACATTGTCCCCAATGTTCGAAAATAAGAAATGGAAAAGATAAAAGGTTAAAAGAATGAAATCGGATACTCCCCTGATTCGTTCTTTATGCAAGTGAAGTAACACGGTTAGATCCTCCTCCAAGAAGATGAACTATCAAAGCTTCCCTTCCAGTATATGCATCATCTTCTTATTCTAAATAACCTGTTAGCATGGAAACACTACAAGAAACCTCGCGTAAAATCGGCGGCATTATTCATATATATATAGACGTATACCTAGAAAGCAAGTAAGATATAATGCTTGTGGAATGATTTTTCTACAGATTTCCTGGAATTCATAAGAGAGATTTTAACAAACATACAAGTTCCGTTAGTAAACTTTAATCAACAAATAAATTCCAGATTTTTGCACCTGACATCGTCAGGTGTTAACTCCTGACGCTGTCAGAGTGTTCTGACAGAAAGTTTAAGTTGAGTTTCCAGAAAATTTCTTGGAAAACCTTTGGCTCAATTCCTGGGAATTCTGCAGAAAAAATCATTATGACTCGATACAAGCATTTGACTCTAACAATTATGAATATGTAACCTAATTTCATTGTTATGATTCATGTTCATTCGTTATATATTAACCGATTTGGATGTCTCTTACACTTAGCTTTTGCGAATTACCTTTATATGTGATTAAGACGAAGTTAAAAACAAAATAAAGCATTTTCACAATTTAGTTTGAAGCATGAGTCAATAACAAGAAATATAATTTACATACGGAAACAAATAAACACAAAGACACACNATCATCGGGAATGTCCTCAATTGCACCAATTTGGTCCTTATCTAGTTGGGGCACAAATCGGAACTCTTTCATCTTAGAAGGCATCCTATAGGTAATCTTATCGTGTTCATTAGCAAATTGGATTGTCCATTCTAGTTTATCATACTCTAACCTAGAGTCCTCAACAAACGGCCTACCGAGCACCACATGAGATAGACTACAATCTACGGCACTCACAACATCCTCTAAAATCATGAAATCGGCAACGAAAATAAAATTACCCACAAAGACACGTAGCTCATTTACCCTTCCTACAAAGTTGCAAATTTTACCGGGGTATTTGGGGTCTCTTCTAGATTCGAGTTGCTCATTCTTTATATCATTGTAAACGGCTCTAGACATGACATTGATTGGGGATTCTAGGTCGATGTAAGCGTGAGCAATAAACTTATACCCAATCATGCATGGTATCTTGATGTTATTTGGGTCACTTCTTTTTATTTTAGGGATGATTCTAGCAACGGGTGGTCGAGGGTTATCAACAAGATTTCTGTGATAGGCGAGCTCTTCCTTAGTTGGATACAAGTCAAAGTACTCCCTATCTACCTCTTCCTCCTTTTTCTCCTCTACCTTAACAATCGCAAAATCCTTAGATGCAGAGTCCTTGTTATGTTCTATGGCAACTGCTAAGTCTTTGAGGGCATAATTAAGCTCAAGGGTGACCAACTTATTAAAATCCTTAAGTTCCCTAATTTGGCTTTCAATTTGGCCACGCATCCTAGCGATTTCAACGGGTGAAGGGTGTGGATTCGCGTTCTCTGTCACACCCCCAATTTACCTGTTTTGCAGCGGAATGGAATACCTGGGGGTGATTGTCATAGCATCACAGTTACAGTTATATTGAACGACCTAAAGTGTCGTTTTGAAAATACAACGTTGATCATTAAAAACATTCAGAGTTTACAAATTCAAGGTCCCAAAATGGTGTTGCAAGTTTATGAAAAACAGGTCATACGAGATCAACGTTTTCATAAGTGCATGAAATAAAGGTGAGACGCGTCGACCCCGCGACTCCAAAATGGTCCAATGCATGTCCACACAAGCTAGCTAATTACCTGAAAATACATTGCTAAAACGGTCAACATAAAGTTGGTGAGAGTTCACAGGTTTAATAAAATGAAGTTATACGATAGCCACAAGTATAAAGTGCATGACATAAGTCACGTAAAAATGATTGTACAATAGCCTTAAGCTCATGACCCCGACACTATGACTGAATTCTGTGGTGCCCCTCAGAGTGTTTTGCCAGGCACTCAAATGAAAAGAAATGAAATGCATCCGCTTATCTGTTGTTGGTTAAGACCAACACGGATGGAGGCGTCACCCTCAATAGATCTATCCACTCACTCTCGCTTAAACATAATTAACGGTTCATGATTGTATGGGGACTTTCACTTGGCAATATGGTAACTTAATCTATGTACATGAAGTCTAATACTTTGGCTCGTATGGAAAACGGTTGCAATGTATTCTCCCCCGTGGGATTTGAAAACAATAATAAAATGTATACGGGGCTATGAAAACTCACCTCAAGTGATGATGCTATGAAATCGGAATACTTGGAATAATAGAAATACTTGAATACTTGATCTACTTGGCAACAATAGGCACGAACACTAGTCGCTACCTATAATGAATGCATGAATACTACTTGAGATCATGAAGTGAAACAATGAATGAACATGCACATGCTACCTATACCACTCGTACTTTGAAAATATAGGTTATCGTTGAATTCAATGTTTTCTATCACTTGGTAAAAATAAGCCCAAATTTGTCCGTAAGAAATAGTTGTGTATATATCTATATATATAGTGTTAGTGCTTAATCTTGACGTTTTGAAAACCTTTAAAGTCATCTCGTTTACGTGTTAGAGAACTAGTGGCGTTACGTGACTCAACGGTTAAAGGAAACGGTCCTTCTATCGTCGTTACTTGAAAAATATACATTTAGTACGTAGTATTTTTATTTATTAAAAGCTGTCACAATTATAGTGAATATATAGTGTAAAACGTGAATATTTCGGTCGTTATAAGCTCGTTTTCCGCGTTCTTTATATCCACGGTTTCGTAAAAATAAATGCTAACACATTTTTAGGAGCTCGGTTCATCTAGGTTTCGCCAAACACCTAAAATAAGCCGTCGAATGTGACCAAACTGCATGCAGTTTTTCCGGAAACTAAATTTTAGTCGTTAAACTTGTAAAAATCATATCTCCTTCGTTATTAACCCGTTTGTATCCCCGTTTTCGGCCATAGTTTCATCTCGGAATGTATTTTCTAAATTTTTGGCCAAAAATAACTTCAAAGTTTCTGAGTTTGCCACGTTTTCATTTTTCATACAGAAGGTTATATAAACTTTTTAAAAATAGATTTCCTAGTTAGAATCTTGTCCAAAAACATCACAAACAACAACCAATCATCCCACAACCTACCATACACCTTCTTAGGGTGTCATGGGTTCCTAAACATCATCCACCATGTTAATCTACCAAAGATTCACCTATTAACCATTTCTAGGGCTCAAGAGTTATATATGTATAAAAAGAGTGGTAAAGGCTAACATATGCATGTATATCTTGTATAAAAATTATATAGACATTGTAGGAACTTGGAAAAATTATGAAGATGAGTTTGTAAAACTTACTTGAAAGATTAGTGGGTTTTGAGGATGAAAACCTAATTAACCTATAGATTTATATTTCAAAACCTTGTAATAGGTAACTAATGGGACTTGATTAGGACTTGATCTTGAAAAATTGATGGATCCTTGGTGTGTTCTTGTTCTTGGCCGAACCTCCACAAGAGAAAGATAGAGAGAAAATTTTTGCTAGTTTCTTGAACTTGTATGTATGAGAAATAAATGTGAAAATGAAATGATATCTAATCTTTAGACAAAAAGGACTTGTAATAATTGAAGTAGGAAATTTTGTCAAGATTTTGTAAGAAAGGGGATGGGGGGGGCGGCAATGGGATGGGGGGTGAAGAAGATTGTATGATTTTGTAAGACTTTGCAAGATATTAGGTGGATATAGTAGATATTTTGTGTTTTAAGTGATACCGGGTACCGAATTTGCTAGAAATAAAATTTAACGGAGTTAACCGGAACATAATAAAGTCATAAAAATTATGAAAATATGTTGGGTACAAGTATTGAGTGTCGGAATAATTATTGTTTAGTTTTTACGAAAGCCGTCGTAATTATATTAAACTTACGATATAAATTAAATAAATTTCCAAAATACCGGGTAAATGAATTTTATAATATTCGTGATGTTAAAATGAGCATAGAAATATGTTGGGAACATAGTGGGGATTGTCGGACGTGTTAGTCACATTTAATGATCGCGTGTTATCGTTTATTTAAAAATAAACATACGTAAAACGTCAAATGTACTAAAAATATTAATATGAAATACCTACGAGTGGAATAGTATGAAAATGATGTCGTGATGATATGTAGACTATTCCTAGTCCGTATGAAGTGTCCCTGGTAATGATGCATGAATTCGCAGCTAAACCAAACCGGTTACGCGAATATGAATACTCGTAAACCCTGTTTACGATGAAATGAATAAAGTGCATGAATAGTGGTTTCCCTCCGGGAATGAATAGTGTCACATGAATAGTAATTTTTCTGAACGCTTCTCGGAATCTCAAACTGACTCCGAAAACGATGAATAGTAAAATGATGAATAGTGACCGATGAATAGTAAATGATGAATAGTAACAGGTGAATAGTGAAATGTTGAGGTTGAGAAAAATGACCTGAAAGTACGGGTTGTGACAGTCGCCCACCCAAAAAGGAACTTCGTCCCGAAGTTCAGTTTATGTTGGTCTCCAGAATGACATTGGTCAAAAGGGTGAGGATATACGAGTCGCATTTGGTCTTCCCGTTCCCAAGTAAACTCGGGTCCTCTTCGAGAATTCCAGCGAACTATCACGATAGGAATTCGACCTTGTTTGATACCACAGTCCCTGATTTCTGATGTTTCCTTCACAAAAATTAAACTTGTCGTCGAGTTGAAATTCTTCAAATGGACTGGAATGAAATATACTACGAGTGATTTGTTTGGAAGGCACCTCTTGTGGCCTGAAGTATGAGATGGATAATGTATGTTGTTGAACTCCAACGGAACTCAAGTTTGTATACCTGTTGGCCGATTCTAAAATGAATCTTAAATGGTTCAATACCGAGGGCTCGATCTCTTGTGCTATCAAAATTGTATCATGCCTTTCCAAGGCAAGGTTTTCAACATAGTCCGTTCTCCCGCTCGAATCCAGATGGTTACTATTCAGGGATACCCAATCCGAATGATGTGCATCATGCATCAACCTAACTTTCATTGTTTTCCTATCCTTTGTAACTGATTCTTGACTTGTGAAGTTTCCTTTGTTGTTTCAAGATTTTGTTCTTAGACCGGTGAGTTTAACTTTCTGATTTCGGTTCGTAAATTGGGTAGATGGGTACTTTGACCGTAAGGTGTCTCAAAATAGTGCAATCTTTATATTCCGGTGGTGGCTATTGTTGAAGGTGAAATCCGTCAATATCGAGAGGTTTTCCTAAACCATTCAAAGTTGGTCGTACGGTGTTGAGTACGTTTCATTGTGCGTAGAGAGTTCTCTTCGAGATTTGTTGGTCGGAGGATGGTAGAGCGTGTATATCCGATTGAGAAAGAAAAAAAAAGGATGTCCTAAAGGAATTGCTAGAAGTTTGAGGAGTAGCGTCTGCCCTTTCGTCGTTTCTTAGTCATGGAATATTCCTTGTAGGTGGGAAGTATCTCCTAGTGAAATCAATGGTAAGGTCCCACTTAATGGCTAGGTAAGTGATAAATGATGTAAGTATCCAGGGAGAGTTTGTCAAAAGGGGTGTTTATGAAAGATTTTATCTGTTTATAAGGCTTTTGAATGAAGATTGTTATTAATAATTCTTTGAAAAGGGGATTATTTTCTTCATGGCATAATCCTTCCTGAATTATACATAGGTGATCAGGCTATGTATACTTGAGGACAAATGATGCGATGCTCGGTTTAGCCAAAATAGTATTACTTTTCTCAAAAGTTTTAGATGGTGTTCAACGTGTTATTTCGAAAAATGGCATTTTTAGATAATTCTTTTTGAAAGTAACATGAAATTCTTTCGCGTAATAGTAGTAAATATTTAAAAGAATGACAGAAAAATCAATTTATAGGGTGGTAACGAAATAGCTTAATTTAACATTTCTATAAAACAATTTCCCTATATGGTAGTAAAATAGCTTGGAACGAAATTCGTTGAATGGTTCATTGGATACGTGGATGAATCTTATGGAATGGCAATAGTCTACTAATCCGTCAAGAATAAAATCGGTCTAATCCTTGGTGAGACAATGGCACGATGTTACTAAACGATTGAAAATAAAGCAATTGGAATAGAAAATGGAGATAATGAAGGTTATGATTATCATGGAGATAACAAAAGATAGATATTACATTGGATAAAAAGTGCTTAATACAACTAGGTTACGCCAACGTACAAACGGAAAGTACAAAAGAAGATACAACCCTAAAGGGCTTGAACTACGGTTTATATAATAAAACAGGAATTCCTTCAGTTGAAGCATTGTTGTTATCCTTGATGTTGCTAATTCATCTTGGTCTCCATGTCCGGATTTCCTTAATTATTTCCCTTTGGACAATTATTCTTAAAGTGTCCAACTTCTCCACAACCAAAACATGTTGCTGGCGGATTCTGATTATTCGCCCCACGCGGAGCTTTGCATCCCCTAGTCGAATGACCTACTCTTCCGCAGTTGTCACAAGGTTTCGGGCAATCTCCAGGGTTATGGTGGGTTTGACATTTGTTGCACTTGGGTAAGGTACCATTGTAACCTTTCTTCTCAGTTGGACCTGCAGCATAGGCCTGTGCAACCTCTTGTCTCTTGGGTGGTGGTTGAGTAGCATTGTCACCCTGAGTGTTGTCAAATCTCCTCTTGTTGTTGTTGTTGTAGTTTGGGTTGTTGTTTCGGTTGTTATTGTAGTTGGCGTTGTAAGAACGGTTGTTGTTGTTGATGGAAGACTTACCCTTTAACACTTGTACCATGAGTTTCTGAGTTATGCGAATTGCTTCGTCCATTGATTGGGGGTCAAAGGAAATCACATCCCCTCGGATGCTCTCGGGCAAACCTCCAATGAAATTTTCCAACATCTTTTCAAGATCAGGAACCATAGTTGGGCACAGTACCGCCAACTCTTGAAATCTCTGAATATAGGCCTCGGTGTCATCACCTTTGGTTTTCAGTTCATAGAATTCCGTTTCCAATTTCTGTATTTCAGTGCGAGGACAAAACTTCTTTGTCATCATTTTCTTGAATTGCTCCCAAGTGAGCTTGTAAGCATTCTCCATACCAATAGGTTGAGCATAAGAATTCCACCAAGACATGGCGGCATCCAAAAGCATACCCGTAGCAAACTTCACCTTGCTTTCCTCGGGACAGTTGCACATGAGGAACACATTCTCCGTCTTTTCATACCAACGAATCAAGCCAATCGCTCCCTCAGTGCCCTTAAACTTGATAGGATCTCCATTCTTAAAATGCTTGTATGTGCATTCCCGCCTATTTGATGGTTCAGCTGTTCCTGACTGTGCGGAGGCATCGGCAGCTCTTGCAGCTACCTCTGCTCTCTCGATCTCCAAGGCTTCGGCTATACTATCCTTAACTAACTTCCGGATAGCAGCTTGTGTCATTGTTGGTGCAGGAGTTTTATCTTTCTTTGGTGCCATATTTCTGATCAAACACAACGATGAGAAATCTTATTAGAATGATCATTGTACAAAATATACACAACTACGACATGTATATATATATATCCACATCAAGTACAATACATGAAAATTTCAGTCTACATGGACCGATATCATAGATAGCACAACCATACCCATATAGTAGAGTCAATACTTGGTGATCTCGTTGTACAACAATCAAAATACTACCAGTTTCTTTGAACTATGCCACACCTCCCGTGGCTAGGATAATAGTAAAAGCTAGTAAGGGTATAAGTCGAGTCTAGAGACTTCCTGATGTCCCTCTCAGTGAACCCAGGGTTGTGACCTCATAAGGTTAAGATGAGTCCTGAAGTGGGGTTTGAAGTTGTGCATCGGGCATGTCCGAGATGGTGTAGGTTCCGACCCATTCTTGCGGAATCTGCTGATGTTCCTGTTGAGTCCGTTATCTTGGTATTATCCACAAGGTGTTATCTAATTAATGGCAAGGGAGGATGGAAAAGGGAATGACAATGGTGGTACTAAAAGGCAAGGTTAGTCTCCCGAATCTCGAAGGTCTTAGTGTCATATCTGGTAGTCCCACCTAAGTCGGGTTCAGGTGGTGCAATAATCTCAAACGGGTGGGAGTTATCACCTAACGAATGTGAGTGATATGCGAATATCAAAGTATAGGAAGGTGAGAGTGATGATGTAGGTGTATTAATGAACGAAAAGCATCCTCGATAACCGAGTCTTGCTAGGATGATCATAGGATGGTCGGGTGAAGGCATGTCACTTGTGAACCAGGTCAATATAATTATGTATGAGTATAAGTATAAGCAACTCGTATAGTGTGTGCATGAAACAACATGTGTAGTGGATATGCACTTATGATGAAATGATGAGATGCTATGATGATGTGGTTATAGTCTAGGGTCCAAGATACAACCTAGTTCGCTATAACCTTAGCTCTGATGCCAATCTGTCACACCCCCAATTTACCTGTTTTGCAGCGGAATGGAATACCTGGGGGTGATTGTCATAGCATCACAGTTACAGTTATATTGAACGACCTAAAGTGTCGTTTTGAAAATACAACGTTGATCATTAAAAACATTCAGAGTTTACAAATTCAAGGTCCCAAAATGGTGTTGCAAGTTTATGAAAAACAAGTCATACGAGATCAACGTTTTCATAAGTGCATGAAATAAAGGTGAGACGCGTCGACCCCGCGACTCCAAAATGGTCCAATGCATGTCCACACAAGCTAGCTAATTACCTGAAAATACATTGCTAAAACGGTCAACATAAAGTTGGTGAGAGTTCACAGGTTTAATAAAATGAAGTTATACGATAGCCACAAGTATAAAGTGCATGACATAAGTCACGTAAAAATGATTGTACAATAGCCTTAAGCTCATGACCCCGACACTATGACTGAATTCTGTGGTGCCCCTCAGAGTGTTTTGCCAGGCACTCAAATGAAAAGAAATGAAATGCATCCGCTTATCTGTTGTTGGTTAAGACCAACACGGATGGAGGCGTCACCCTCAATAGATCTATCCACTCACTCTCGCTTAAACATAATTAACGGTTCATGATTGTATGGGGACTTTCACTTGGCAATATGGTAACTTAATCTATGTACATGAAGTCTAATACTTTGGCTCGTATGGAAAACGGTTGCAATGTATTCTCCCCCGTGGGATTTGAAAACAATAATAAAATGTATACGGGGCTATGAAAACTCACCTCAAGTGATGATGCTATGAAATCGGAATACTTGGAATAATAGAAATACTTGAATACTTGATCTACTTGGCAACAATAGGCACGAACACTAGTCGCTACCTATAATGAATGCATGAATACTACTTGAGATCATGAAGTGAAACAATGAATGAACATGCACATGCTACCTATACCACTCGTACTTTGAAAATATAGGTTATCGTTGAATTCAATGTTTTCTATCACTTGGTAAAAATAAGCCCAAATTTGTCCGTAAGAAATAGTTGTGTATATATCTATATATATAGTGTTAGTGCTTAATCTTGACGTTTTGAAAACCTTTAAAGTCATCTCGTTTACGTGTTAGAGAACTAGTGGCGTTACGTGACTCAACGGTTAAAGGAAACGGTCCTTCTATCGTCGTTACTTGAAAAATATACATTTAGTACGTAGTATTTTTATTTATTAAAAGCTGTCACAATTATAGTGAATATATAGTGTAAAACGTGAATATTTCGGTCGTTATAAGCTCGTTTTCCGCGTTCTTTATATCCACGGTTTCGTAAAAATAAATGCTAACACATTTTTAGGAGCTCGGTTCATCTAGGTTTCGCCAAACACCTAAAATAAGCCGTCGAATGTGACCAAACTGCATGCAGTTTTTCCGGAAACTAAATTTTAGTCGTTAAACTTGTAAAAATCATATCTCCTTCGTTATTAACCCGTTTTGTATCCCCTTTCGGCCATAGTTTCATCTCGGAATGTATTTTCTAATTTTTGGCCAAAAATAACTTCAAAGTTTCTGAGTTTGCCATGTTTTCATTTTTCATACAGAAGGTTATATAAACTTTTTAAAAATAGATTTCCTAGTTAGAATCTTGTCCAAAAAACATCACAAACAACAACCAATCATCCAAACCTACCATACACCTTCTTAGGGTGTCATGGGTTTCCTAAACATCATCCACCATGTTAATCTATCCAAAGATTCACCTATTAACCATTTCTAGGGCTCAAGAGTTTATATATGTAAAAAAGAGTGGTAAAGGCTAACATATGCATGTATATCTTGTATTAAAAATTATATAGACATGTAGAACTTGGAAAAATTATGAAGATGAGTTTGTAAAACTTACTTGAAAGATTAGTGGGTTTTGAGGATGAAAACTAATTAACCTATAGATTTATATTTCAAAACCTTGTAAATACGTAACTAATGGACTTGATTAAGGACTTGATCTTGAAAAATTGGATGGATCCTTGGTGTTGTTTCTTGTTCTTGGCCGAACCTCCACAAGAGAAAGAGTAGGAGAGAAATTTTTGCTATTTTCTTGTAACTTGTATTGTATGAGAAATAAATGTGAAAATGAAATGATATCTAATCTTTAGACAAACAAGGACTTGTAATATTGAAGTAGGAAATTTTGTCAAATGATTTGTTAAGAAAGGGATGGGGGGCGGCAATGGATGGGGGTGAAGAAGATTGTATGATTTTGTAAGACTTTGCAAGATATTAGGTGGATATAGTAGATATTTTGTGTTTTAAGTGATACCGGGTACGCGAATTTGCTAGAAATAACAATTTAACGGGAGTTAACCGGAACATAATTAAAGTCATAAAAATTAGAAATATGTTAGTACAAATTATGGTGTCGGAATAATTTATTGTTTAGTTTACAAAGCGTCGTAAATATATTAAACTTACGATATAAATTAAATAAATTTCCAAAATACTTGTAAAGAATTTATAATATTCGTGATGTTAAAAGAGCATTAGAAATATGTTGGGGAACATAGTGGAATTGTGGACGTGTTATTCACATTTTAATGATCGCGTTTATCGTTTATTTTAAAAATAAACATTCGTAAAACGTCAAATACTAAAAATATTAATATGAAATACCTACGGAGTGGAATAGTATGAAAATGATGTCGTGATGATTATGTAGACTATTCCTTAGTCCGGTATGGAAGTGGTCCTGGTAATGATGCATGGAATATCTTCAGCTAAAAATCCAAACGTTACGGCGAGAATATAATACTCGTAAACCCTGTTTTACGAGTGAAATGAATTAAAGTGCATGAAGTCTAGTGGTTTCCCTCGGGAATGAATAGTGTCACATGAATAGTAATTTTACTGAACGCTTCTCGGAATCTCAAACTGACTCCAAAAAACGATTGAATAGTAAAATGATTGAATAGTGGACCGATGAATAGTAAATGATGTGAATAGTAACAGGTGAATATGGGAAAATGGTGAGAGTTAAGAAGGAGAACTATCTCACCTAGTCCCGATATGTATCGCTGTCCCTGGTCTAAATATTTTTTTTTTTTTTGTGTGTTGGTGGGATTGGNNNCTACCATACACCTTCTTAGGGTGTCATGGGGTCCTAAACAACACCAACCTTGGTGGATCTCATGAGGATGTTAATAAATCTTATAGATCTAGTGTTTATGATGAAAATGATTAAAGTGGTATAGATAACTTGTATTTTGCATGATCAATCACTAATATAACTTGAAAAACAATAAAATGAAAGTATGAAAAGATTAGAAAGATGTTCTTGAGCTTACTTGATGATTTGATGATTTTTGGAGAAAAATACTTAAGTATCCTTGGGGTTTTTATTTCAAAACCCTAACTAGGAATACAAATGAGACTTGATATACTAGATCTTGAAAATTTTGGTGATGTTCTTCTTGTCTTGTGTTTCATGGCTGATCATAATAGAAGAGGAGAAGGAGAGAAAGAGTTTTGCTAGTTGATTTGTATTATTGAAGTGTAAATGGAGAAATGAAAATATAAATTACTAGTAGTATTATTTTCAAAGACAAAAGTACATGAAATTAATGGGGCAAGTAAACTTTTTTTCAATGTTGTAAGAAAAGAGAATGGGAGGTGTAGATTATGTAAGAGATTTGTAGGACTTTTGCAAGATTGAATGAGATATTGTGTAGATATTATTAGTTTTAGGGAACACCGGGTACCGAGTTTGCTAGAAATAAAATTTAACGGAGTTAACCGGGACATATTAAAGTCATAAAAATTATGAAATTATATTAGGTACGAGTATTGAGTGTCGGAATAATTATTGTTTAGTTTTTACGAAAACCATCGTAATTAAATACAATTTACGATATGAATTAAATAAATTTCCAAATACCGGGCAAATGAATTTTTTATAATCTCCGTGATGTTAAAATGAGCTTAGAAATATGTCGGGACCATTGTGGGGATTGCCGGACGTGTTAGTTCCATTTAGTGATCGCGTATTAGCGTTTATTTAAAATAAATATACGTAAAACGTGAAATGTACTAAAAATATTAATATGAAATACCTACGAGTGGAATAGTATGAAAATGATGTCGTGATGATATGTAGACTATTCCTAGTCCGTATGAAGTGTCCCTGGTAATGATGCATGAATTCGCAGCTAAACCAAACCGGTTACGCGAATATGAATACTCGTAAACCCTGTTTACGATGAAATGAATAAAGTGCATGAATAGTGGTTTCCCTCCGGGAATGAATAGTGTCACATGAATAGTAATTTTTCTGAACGCTTCTCGGAATCTCAAACTGACTCCGAAAACGATGAATAGTAAAATGATGAATAGTGACCGATGAATAGTAAATGTTGAGGTTGAGAAAAATGACCTGAAAGTACGGGTTGTGACATATAATGTAGTGGCAAGTTCCGGGGGATTGATCGTTCTCTCGGGGAATAGTGTCGTTAGGCTTGAAAAGCTACTCTAATTAGGTCTAAGGGTTGAGGGATGATTCTTTTTGTATTTTTATGTTTTATGAAAGCAAGTAAAAATCTCGGGTTTTGAAAGAGTGGGCGGAATTAGTTGCTAGTCAACTAACCCAAATAACTACTTTTGCAATTAAAGTAAAATAACAAGAAAAAGTAAATGGTTGTGAAACTTATATGAGAGAAAAATGTGTTTAACAAGCAAGTCATTCACCATCATCATCATACATTCAATCTCCTTCTTTACATCAAGGCACTGCAGTCGACAATTTTTTTAGTAAATCCATCTGCTCCACCTGATGATGCTCCGTTCAAAAACACATTTGCTCCTGAATATTCATCTGAGGTATCTTCTTCAGGAGATCTTAACACGGTTACATTAGTTTCCAACCCACAACCACATGATCATCACGAATAATGGACCAATTACCATCCGATTGTGAACGTTATTGGGAATCCCTCTCAACCGGTGTCCATACGAAAGCAACTTGACACACATGCCTTGTGGTGCTTTTATAATTCCATACTATCCAAAGTCTAGCCCTAAGATTTCAAGACTGCTATATCAGACGGATGTTGGGTTAATGCGATGAAAGAAGAAATTCATTCTATCGACTTGAAGTATGGGAATTGGTACCACCTCCAGATTGTGCAATAATTATAGCTCTTAAGTGGATCTTCAAAGTGAAACTTGATGAGCATGATGACGTTCTGTATACAAGGCAAGGGTTGTTGCTAAGGGTTATCATCAAAAGGAAGGCATTAATTTTGAGGAATCTTTCGCTCCGATTGTTTGTATTGAAGTTATCAGAATATTTCTCGCCAATCCTGCAAGTCAGAACTAGACGGTCTATCAAATGGGAGTGATAATTGCATTTCTAAATGGAAAGCTGAATGATGTAGTTTATGTCAGTCAACCTAAAGGATTTGTGGATCTTGATCGTCCTACCCATGTCTACCGTCTGAAAAAGGGCTCTTTATGGCCTAAAGCAGGTGCCTAGGGCATGGTACGATATACTGTCAATGTTTCTCCTGGAAAATGGATTCTCCAGTGGTGTGGTGGAACTACACTTCGTGAGGACAGAGTTTCAACCGGCAGATTTCTTCACTAAGGCACTCCTAGGAGAACGGTTTCAATTCATTCTCCTGCAACTTGGTATGAAGAGTCTCACACCAGTATCACTCAAATGTCTTTAGGAAGAGAATGAGGAGTAATGGATTCGCTAGACATATCCTTATGTATATATATTTTAAAACCAAAAAGTGTTGGGAATAAAGCTAACAGTTACCACTGATAGGCTTGTGGAAGACACTGCTGAAGAATGCACTAGCAGTGGAAACACATTACCACTGCTAGTACATATTATTACCACTGCTGTTAGGATAATTGTTATGTATTCGAATATAGATAAATAGAGAAAAGATCTTTGTGTATATTTTATTATCTTAGTTTTATCTTTATCTTGTAAAGGACTCCTTGTGCTATAAAAGGAGGTCCTAGGTCATTGTTCTAGATACGTATAAACATTAGAAAGCTTCAAGGTGTAACCCTAGTGATAAGCAAGATCACTCGTATTGTTATCAATAATATTGAAGCTTTGGTGTTAAACTTACAACTGTTCTCACTTACATTACATCATACAATAAATATTCTAAGTATTGTTAAGTATACTCCGCGTGCTTAATAATATAACTCAAAGTATCACTCTAACACAAGGCGTGTGTTTAGATCCTACAAGTGGTATCAGAGACAGGTTTCTGATACTTTGATTTAGAAGATCCAAGGAATTAAAGCTTAACCAATTCACTCAGATCCATGGAGATGGAAAACAACTAGTCCAACTCTGCTCCAAGACTTCCTAAGCTCAAACTCAATGAGTTTGAGATGTGGAGGATAATGATTGAGCAATACTTTCTCATTCAAGATTATGCTTTGTGGGAGATCATCTTAACTGGTGACTCTTTCAAACCTACTCAGAAGACTGAGAAAGTTGGTGACAAAGAGGTAACCACAGGTTCTGCACCTTCTACTAGTGATGAAAGAACACAAAAGAAGAATGATATGAAGGCCAAAAGTTTACTTCTAATGACTCTTCCTAAAGACCAGATCATTGCTTTAAGTAAATTCAAGACTGTAAAAGAGTTGTTTGAAGAGATCTGTTCTGTGTTTGGTGGCAATGATGCTACTAAGAAGACCCGAAAGACATTATTGAAGCAGAGCTATGAAAACTTCACTGCTTCAAGCAATGAATCACTTGACAGCAT
>LBNU01034259.1:11211-28554 GCA_014162995.1 Artemisia annua | reverse complement strand
TGCACCTTCTACTAGTGATGAAAGAACACAAAAGAAGAATGATATGAAGGCCAAAAGTTTACTTCTAATGACTCTTCCTAAAGACCAGATCATTGCTTTAAGTAAATTCAAGACTGTAAAAGAGTTGTTTGAAGAGATCTGTTCTGTGTTTGGTGGCAATGATGCTACTAAGAAGACCCGAAAGACATTATTGAAGCAGAGCTATGAAAACTTCACTGCTTCAAGCAATGAATCACTTGACACCATTTTCACCAAAATACAGAAGATTGTCACTCAATTGACTGTGTTTGGAATTGAGGTAGAACAGGATGACCTCAATTTGAAGTTTCTTAGAAGTTTGCCTTTTGAGTTTCATACCAATGTTACTGGCTGGGAGAACAAACCAGAAATTGAAACAATGAAGCTCAATGATCTTTACAATAACTTTAAACTAATTGAACAAAGATTGAAGAAGGCAGGGAAGCTTGGTTCAAGCTCTAGCAGCTTGGCATTGGTGTCAACCTCAGTTGACAATGATGATTCTGAAGATGACAGTGATGATGAAATTGCCACTGCTGGTTCTACAGTTTCCACTGGTAATGCTCATGTTACCACTGCAGGTTCAAAGAAGAAGGTTGCTGGTATTGGAGAATCAACCTTTTATGTCTTTATCTCCACTCAAGTTAATGGCTCTATATTAACTCATGAAGACATAGAGCAAATTGATGAAGATGACTTGGAGGAGATGGATATAAAGTGGCAAGTAGCTCTTCTCAGCATGAGAGCTAGGAGATTCTACAAGAAGACTGACAAGCCAATTCACATCAATGGAAGTGAAACTGCAGGGTTTGATAAGAAGAAAGTAGAGTGTTTCAACTGTCACAAGTTGGGGCATTTTGCTAGGGAATGCAGGAGACCAAGGAAGCAGGACAACAGATCCACATGGTACAAGCAAAATAAGGAACCAATTATGGAGGAACCAAAGGCAATGCTGGCAATTGATGGTGTGAGCTATGATTGGAGTTTCATGGCTGATGATGAAGAGGAAAAACCTTCAGATACTGCTCTCATTGCAACAGAACATGCTCTCTTGGCCTTCTCTGACTCTGAGGTACAAAACTTTGAATGTTGTTCTAAAACATGTAGGGCCTCTAGAGAATGTGAAAGGCTGAATGAATTACTTGAAAACCATAGAACAGAGTTGTTTGCTGCTAACTATAATGTTTCAAATCTTAGAAGAGGTATATCTGTGTTAGAAAAACAACTTGAGCATTATAGAGAAAATGAGACAAAATTTAATGATGATATGGTTATTCTTAAAAGAGAGTTAGATCATAAGATAGCAGTGAATAAGGCATTTAAAGAAGAGATTGAAAGGCTTAGAAAGGTAAATGAGAATGTCAACTTAGCTGTTGATACCTTATATTATCAATCTTAGTCAATTGATAAAATTTGGGAAGCACAAATTACTAGCAAAGCTAAGTCTGGCTTAGGATACAATATAGTTCCTCCACCACTAAGGGGTGTTCCAGCACCTCCTGGCATAGATTTAGCACATACAGGACTAGAAGATTTTCAGGAACCTATTCTTGAATATGGTCCTCCGAAATATGTTAAAAGTGAGGAAGAGGTTAAGCATGAAACTAATGTTTTTGAAAGTGCAAGTGACTCATCTGTAGCAGATGAGAGTGTTAAAAAGAAAGTAGAGGCTTTTATCCCACAAGTTGTTAATGCCATTACAGAGGAACCTAGGAAACAAGTTAATAAGCCTAGACAAACTGTAAGGTATGCTGAGATGTATAGAAATAAGTCTTCAACTCCTAGGGGTAATCAGAGGAGTTAGAATCATGTAAAATCTCAACAACTAGGTAGTGAGTTTGTAATGAACAATAAAGCATGTTATATCTGTGGTAGCTTTGACCATTTACATGCTAATTGTGACTATCATGTTGGGAGAAGGGAAGTTTATGGGAAAAAGAGGGTGGATTTAAATAAGCTTAAAAACAAATCACACCCTAATGCTCACAGCAACATGGTCCCAAGAGCAGTTTTATTCAGAAGTGGACTTAAATCTTTTGCCACTGCTAAAACTGTTAACACTGTTCTTCCTAAATCACCTGTTTCAAGTGCAAAACCTAAAACAACTTTTGTTAAATCTGTACAAACAGGAAAAAGGACTTTTTATAACCAAAGAGTTCAAAATAACAAATAGTGGGTACCTAAGTCTAAACCAGCAGTTACCACTGCTCCAACAAAAGTTTCCACTGTTAAAGTTGTTAACAAGAACAGGGGTAATATGGGAAATGCTGTGAAGGCCTCAGCACGTTGGGAATGGAAACCTAAAGGAAATAACACAACAAACAATCCCAATGGTGTATCAATGACCTTTGATAGATTTAACTATATTGATACACGAGGCAGATCCAAGTCAATCATGGCTTGGGTCTCCAAAGGAAACTAACTCCTTTATTATATGTGCAGGAACATCCAAGGACAAAAAGATCAGACCAAGGCTATACAGACAGTGGATGTTCAAGGCACATGACTGGCAACAAGTCCTATCTATCCAATTTTGAATACTTTGATGGACATGATGTCAACTTTGGAGGAGGAGTAAATGGATTATAAGATGCCTGATGAGAGTCAGATCCTTCTTAAAATTCCTAGAAAAGGCAACTTATATAGCTTTGATATGAATAACATTGTCGCTAAAGAAGATCATGCTTGCTTCATTGCAAAGGCCACAGTGGATGAATCCATGCTATGGCATAGAATACTTGGTCATATTAATTTCAAAACCATAAATAAGATTGTCAAAGATGGTTTGGTAAGAGGTTTGCCTCAGAAAAGATTTGAAAATGATCAAACCTGTGTTGCTTGCCTTAAGGGCAAACAACACAGAGCTTCTTGCAGGTCAAAATCAATTAACTCTATTGCTCACCCACTTCAAATGTTACATATGGATTTGTTTGGTCCTACATCTGTGAGTAGCATAAATCTTAAGAGATATTGTCTTGTTGTAACTGATGATTTTAGTAGGTTCACATGGGTTTTCTTTCTTAAAACTAAGGATGAGACAACAGGCATCCTTAAGACCTTTATAACTGAAGTAGAAAACCAAAATGATATGAAAGTTAAAATCATTCGGTGTGACAATGGGATAGAATTTAAGAATAGAGTTATGGATGATTTTTGCAGAGAGAAAGGTATTAAAAGAGAATTTAGTGTAGCTAGAACTCCTCAACAAAATGGTGTAGCTGAGAGGAGAAATAGGACACTAATAGAGGCTGCTAGAACTATGTTGGCAGATTCAAAATTGCCAATGACTTTTTGGGCTGAAGCAGTTAACGCTGCTTGTTATGTGCAAAACATGGTTTTAGTAGTAAAAACAAAGTACAAGACACCTTATGAGTTATTTAGAGGTAGACCACCTCTCTTAGATTTCATGAGACCATTTGGATGTCATGCCACTATTCTCAATACCATAGATCATCTGGGTAAATTTGATGAAAAAGCTGATGAAAGGTATTTTGTTGGGTATTCCATGGTCAGTAAAGCTTTTAGGGTATTCAACTTAAGAACCCAAAAGGTAGAAGAAAATCTGCATGTTGAGTTCCTAGAAAACAAAGTGAATGTCAAAGGAACTGGACCAGATAGGCTGTTTGATCTTGATACTCTAACCCATACCATGAACTATGTGCCTATCTCTACAGGTACATTTACTAACGATTTTGCAGGTTCAGAAGAGTTTGTTGATGATGATGAACCAAGCTTGGATCAACAAGATGATCAAGATGAATTCATTTTTCCTATTTGGGACTATGCAGATTATGATGATGTTGCAAAGACTTGAGATGCTCAACCTTTTAAAGCAACAAATGTGAACACTGGAAATAATGATAGCAGTGGAAACTTAGATTCCACTACCAGGCCAAAAGATTCCACTGCTAGACCAGATGTTGCAAAGAATGTTGAAAGCAGTGGAAATACTAATTCCACTGCTAGGCCAGAAGTTTCCACTGCTACACCTGAAGTGGAAAATTCAAGTCCAGTTACACAGGAAGCTCAAGCCAGTGATGTTGAAATATCAAATATGCCTACTGAGATTGACATTCCTTAAACTCCCCATACCACAGTTCATAAATCACATCCTCTTGAAAATGTGATAGGGGATGTAAACTCACCTGTGAAGACTAGAAGACAATCACAGATGACTGACATTCATGGCTTTATCAGTGAAATTTATGAACCTAAGGATCATGAAGGCAAAAATGAATGTCTGTTCATGTTTTTTCTGTCTCAAATGGAACCAAAGAATGTATTCAAGGCACTTGAAGATGAAAGCTGGGTGGAAGCAATGCAAGAAGAGTTGCTTCAGTTCAAAATTCAGAAGGTTTGGGTGCTTTGTGATCTACCTAAAGGCATGAAAGTTATTGGTACCAAATGGGTGTTCAGAAACAAAAGAGATGAAAGAGGGATTGTCAAAAGAAACAAGGCTAGGCTTGTAGCTCAAGGATACACTCAAGAGGAGGGTATTGACTATGAAGAGGTGTTTGCCCCAGTTGCAAGAATAGAAGCAATTAGGCTTTTTCTAGCCTATGAATCCTTTATGGGCTTCACAATCTATCAAATGGATGTAAAAAGTGCTTTTCTATATGGGCAAATTGATGAGGAGGTATATGTTTCACAACCTCCAGGCTTTGAAGACCCTGAACATCCAGACAAGGTATACAGGGTAGTTAAAGCATTGTATGGATTGCATCAGGCAAGGAAGTGGTATGAAACCCTAGCATCTTATCTTTTGGAGAATGGGTTTCACAGAGGCAAGATTGATCAAACTTTTTTCATCAAGAAAGACAAAAATGATATCTTGCTGGTTCAAGTGTATGTTGATGATATTATTTTTGGCTCCACAAAGCCAGAGATGTGCAAAGATTTTGAGAAGCTTATGAAGGATGAGTTCAAGATGAGTTCTATGGGTGAACTCACATTCTTTTTGGGACTTCAANTGGATTGCATCAGGCAAGGAAGTGGTATGAAACCCTAGCATCTTATCTTTTGGAGAATGGGTTTCACAGAGGCAAGATTGATCAAACTTTTTTCATCAAGAAAGACAAAAATGATATCTTGCTGGTTCAAGTGTATGTTGATGATATTATTTTTGGCTCCACAAAGCCAGAGATGTGCAAAGATTTTGAGAAGCTTATGAAGGATGAGTTCAAGATGAGTTCTATGGGTGAACTCACATTCTTTTTGGGACTTCAAGTACAACAAAGGCTAGATGGAATCTTCATTAATCAAGATAAGTATGTGGCTGAGATACTTAGGAAGCTCAAGTTCACTGATGCAAAGTCCTCAAGCTCACCTGCAGACAGGGGTACACATCTGCTTCTAAAAGAAAACAGTGGAGAAGCAGTTGATGTACATATGTACAGATCTATGATTGGTTCTTTGATGTATCTCACTTATCAAGGCCTGTGCTTGTGCAAGGTTTCAGGTCACTCCCAAAGAATCACACTTGACTGCAGTGAAGAAGATTTTCAAATATCTTAAAGCATATCCTCATTTGGGATTATGGTACCCTAGAGAATCTCCTATGGAATTGGTTACCTACTCAGATAGTGATTATGCTGGAGCTAGTTTGGATAGAAAATCCACAACAGGTGGATGCCAATTTCTTGGGTGTAGATTGGTGTCCTGGCAGTGCAAGAAACAAACAATGGTGGCTACTTCATCAACTGAGGCAGAGTATGTGGCTGCTGTAAGTTGCTGTGCTCAAGTTCTATTGCTTCAAAATCAACTTTTGGACTATGGGTACAATTTCATGAATACAATCATTAATATTGACAATAGTAGTACCATATGCATAATTAAGAATCCAGTTCAACACACAAAGACTAAACATATTGAAATTAGACATCATTTTATAAGAGACTGTTATGAGAAAAGGCTAATTCAAGTTGTCAAAATCCATAGTGATAATAATTATGCTGATTTATTAACAAAAGGTCTTGATGTGGGTAGATTTCAGTACTTGGTGACAGGTATTGGAATGCTAAATCCATAAATTTTTGTGTCTAATGGTTTTTGGTGTTGAGGGGAGGTTCTTGGTACTAAAATTGTTGTATATGTTTGTATAAGTGTGTATATGTCTTTGCTTGTATTTTGTTTGTCCACTAACTTTTATGTAGAGTATAAGTCAATCAGTGGAAACAACAAGGCAAGCAGTGGTGAATATTACTCTCACAATGGAAAAAGAAAAACAAAGAAACTATAAGTATATCTATCAAGAGAAAAGTTTCATTGATTCAAAAGGAGAGTACATTACAAACACTATAAAAACACAATCATAAAACCTAAAACAACCTACATCCCAACACCCTACAAGCTACTCCATAGGCTTCTTGCCCCTGCCTTGATAGTTGTGCTTGTTCTTCAATTCATTATTTCTTTTGTTCTCAAAAGTTGACTGCATTCTAGGACAAGCAAGCCCAAGAACTTGTGGTGGAGGCCTTGGTAGTCTAGCAGGCATCTCAGGAATGGAAATTTGCTTCATAATTGCCAGAGCTGCTCCCAAAGCCTTATTCAGAGCTCTTGGCAACTCCTTTGCCAAGGAATCAGTCTCATCATCATCATCAGAAGAGCTGGAGTAAAACTCAAGAGATGGTGCAGGCTCATCAACAGGTGCTGGCTTGGGAATAGGCTTAGAAGCATTCTTCTTGGTTGGTTTCTTGGATGTGGAGGCTGATGCACAGGGTGGAAAGTAACTTGCCCACCCTGATGCCTCTGAAGAAGATTTAGAGGACATCTCAATCTCTGTGTCTGAAGAAGAATCAGATGAGATGTAGATGCTATTAGGAAGTTTGCTCATGGTGCTTTTAGGGTTTTTGTGAAGATATAATGTGTTTTGGTGAAGACTATAGAGAATCGAGTCACTTTATATAGGCAAAGTTAACTAAAAGGTTTCATTAATTGGGATATTTACTTTCACCTATTTAGGTAGGTTGAAAAGTAAATATAGATATTATCGGGTTGACTTTGGAAGATATTTGTGAATAGTGGCTTGGTTAAGAGTAACTTTAGTTAGGCATAAGCTTGGTTATGATTATTGTGTTTTATTATACTAACTTTTTCAGGTTCATAATCAATCTTTGCTGGGAGTTGATCATTAAAGGTGTATAACTAAGATACACAACAAATGGTTATTGATTCACCATGTCTAATAAATATAAGAATCAACTAGTCCAGAGCAAACGGCTACTGGTAAAGACTTCTCAAATCCGTTTATGGTTGATAGTTTACCAAAAACTATATGGTTATCAACTCACCATATTCTTTATGATTAAGAGTTGGCTAGTCCATAGCAAACGGCTCATGGTAAAGACATAACAAATCCGTTGATAGCTGGTAGTTTGCTAAAAACTATAAAGAGAGCAGTCAAAGTTTCATATGTTTATTTTTACCACTGCTCTTGAAAATCTTTGTGAAAATTTCCACTGCTAGTTCACAGTTTCCACTGTCAGTGTTATTTTTACCACTGTTGAACTAGCCGTTACAACTGTTGTGTTAGTAACAAATTTTTTAACTAGCCGTTGGGAATAACTACTTTCCATATTAATAGGGTAAAATTTTTAGAAGATTATCTACTTTCCTAATCATAATTTATCCTTCTAAGATAAATCTTTTCCTTAGATAATCTTTCTTGCGCATTAATTCTCAAACCCTAGCAGTATATATTCTATTCTCCAATTGGTGAGTTATTCATACAATTCAATACTAACACAACTGTTTTTCACAAAAGATACTATGGCTTCGATTACCTTTGCAGATGAGCACAACCAGGTGGCCAATTTGGAAAAGTCAAACGACAAGAGTGGTCCCCTTTTTCACCAGATTGTGGATTTTCTTAATACTACTCATGTGAGGTATGCTTTACTTCTTAATCCCACAATCTATATCTCTCAAATCAAGCAGTTTTGGAACTCTGTTGAGTCCATAACCATTGAAGATGGAGATACACATGAATCTGTGGATACTCTTAGAGCCACAGTGGATGGGGTAACTATTGATGTTACTGAGTCATCCTTTAGGAGATTTCTCCAATTGGATGATCTCAATTGTAGCATCACATTACCTATTCCAGAAATTTGGGAAAGTCTCTCTTCTATGGGGTACAATACCACTGACAAAAGGGCTACTTTCAAAAAGAGTGGTTTTTGTCCTCATTGGAGATTTTTAATTCATACTCTATTACATTGCCTTAGTCCTAAGAAAACATCTTATGAACAGTTCAGTTCACCAATGGCTTACCCTTTGGTTTGTCTAGCCAAAGATAGGATTTTTAATTGGTCTAAATATATTTTTACAAGTATGCAAGGCAATGTAAAGAGTTCAACAAAATTTTTGATGTATCCAAGGTTTGTGCAAGCAGTGTTAAATGAATTTCAACTGCAACCCCATAAAAGAGTTTACAAAATCCGTTGCCTTAAGCCCAAAGTTTTTCAAAATATGGATAAAGTTGGCAATTGGGTTTTTACACCACTTTTTCCTCAAATGCTTGCAAAAATTGCACAGGTACAAGGTGCAGATGCAACAATCCCAGTTGTATCTCAAAACATACCTACAATAAATGTTCCATCTATTGATTACACTCCACCAGTTACTCATACCTATGAGAGGAGGCAAAAACATCCATCTCCTCTCATCCCAACACAACATGTTCCTGATCCTTTTGGTGTTGGAACAAGCAGTGGTGGTTCAAGGCTTCATTCTAGCCCTGCTAGGGTGGATTCTGAACCATTGCCCTATGATTCACCTCTCCCAACAGGTAACACAGTTGGAAGTGTTGAGGGCAGTGAGCAACCAATGAAATTGATGGCATTGTGTACCAAATTAGTAAAGCAGGTTGGATCTCTGGAGAAAGACTTGGCACAAGTAAAGGAGCAACATGCCAAGGATGTTACAGCTTTGAAACAAGAGATTCAAGCCTTGAAGAATGAAGTACAGGGGTTACAGCAAAAGAAAAGGACTGCAAAGTTGATGGTATCTTCTCCATCCTCTCCCAGTGAAGATTTCTTTGAAGATTTTGGGAATTCTCCCAAACAGGGGAGGAAAACAGATGCTGAAACCAAGGGGAGGAGAATTGATTTCAGAGAAGAAGATGATTTTGATGCTGATGCTGATTTTGGAGTTAAAGATTTGGCATTTGAGCAAATGGATGATACTGAAGAGCAAGAAATTCCTCTACAGCATCAACTTGATACAGATCAATCAGGGCAAAAAGATTTCACTGCTGCAACAAATGTTTCCACTGCTGATTCAATTTCCACTGAAGTTCACATTACCACTGCAGAGCAAATGGTTCCCACTGCTAGTCAGACCATTACCACTACAGAGGAAGAAATTGAGAAGTTAAGAAAAGAAAAGGGTAAAGCAGTATTGCAGAGTGAAGAGCAACCAAAAAGGAAAGTTAAAAGGAGAGTACAAGCTCAAGTTGATCATGATGCTGAAGTTGCCAGAAAGATTAGAGAAGATGAAGTTGCAGACTTCATGGAGGCTAAAAGATTGGACAGATTGGAAACCACTGCTCCTATGGATGTAAATCCAATTTCCACTGTTCCACCTACAATTCAGAGAGAGAGACTCCAGATTTCACATATGTACCTACAGCTGAAGAAGTTGATTTCTTGGTTAAGCATGATCCAGTAATCAAGAAAAAAGCAATTGACCTTATTGCAGATATGACTTTAACTGAGGAACAAAGAACAACTCAATTGAAGGATTTTATTGAGATGAAGAATAGACAAGTACTTCAAGAAGCAATTGGTTCAGTCAGAAAGGGTCAAAAGAAATCAAGACAACCAACTAAGGCACAAGTTATTTCATGGATGAAGATTTACTGTTGTAGTGTTGGTGGTTGGAAAATGCATCAATTTAGAGGGATGATCCATGATCAGGTTGAAGGTGTCTACTACAAAGTTAAAAGACAAGATCTTGACTTTATTCCTATGAACTCTGAAGAAGAAGAAAGAAGATTTCCTCACTTGAAGAGAAAGGCTAAAGATAAAGAACCTCAGACTCAAAAGAAAACAAGAGTTGTTGAAGAACAAAAGGTTCAGTCTGAGAAATTCACAGAAGAACAGCTGACTGATATGATCTTGATAGAAGAAGTAGATTTTTATCCAGACCCACTGCAAGTCAGACATCCTATTGTTGATTGGGAAGTTTACACTACTAGCAACTTTGCTTCAACATGGAAAATTACAAGGCTAGGTGGTGAGACTTCATCATTCATTCAGTTTGAAGAACTTATCAAAGCATGTGACAGAGATGATCTTGATGCACTGTGGAGATTGGTTCAAGAAAGATTTGATGCTGGTAGTCTTAAAGATGTGAAGGAAATGCAATTATGGGTTGATTTAAGAAGGCTCTATGAACCAAATATTAATGATAACTTTTGGAAGTTTGAAGCTATAGGTATGGAAACTACATGGGTTTATTATGACTCATGTGAAGTTCATCATGTTTCTACAAAAGCTGGAGTGGATGCTTTTATGTTTGCTGAGAAAGAATATCCACTTAGAGCTGGAACTCTTACTTCAATGTTGTCAACACAAATAAGAGTCCATGAAGATACTGAGAAGGTAAGAGAATTGATAAAAAGGATTCAAGAACAATGTTCAAGAGCTATTCAAGCATTAAGAAGAAAGTGAAATGTTTGGAAGAATTCCCAAATCCTAAGAGATGATGCAGATTGAAGAAACTTATTGATTTGCAGAGAAATCATAAGTTTAGGGGAGGATTGTTGGGAATAAAGCTAACAGTTACCACTGATAGGCTTGTGGAAGACACTGTTGAAGAATGCACTAGCAGTGGAAACACATTACCACTGCTAGTACATATTATTACCACTGCTGTTAGGATAACTGTTATGTATTCGAATATAGATAAATAGAGAAAAGATCTTTGTGTATATTCTATTATCTTAGTTTTATCTTTATCTTGTAAAGGACTCCTTGTGCTATAAAAGGAGGTCCTAGGTCATTGTTCTAGATACGTATAAACATTAGAAAGCTTCAAGGTGTAACCCTAGTGATAAGCAAGATCACTCGTATTATTATCAATAATATTGAAGCTTTGGTGTTAAACTTACAACTGTTCTCACTTACATTACATCATACAATAAATATTCTAAGTATTGTTAAGTATATTCCGCGTGCTTAATAATATAACTCAAAGTATCACTCTAACACAAGGCGTGTGTTTAGATCCTACAAAAAGAAAATACAAAAATATAAAACCTACAAAAATCATAAAAATCTGAAAAACACAAAAATACCAAAAATAGTTCTTTATTAGGCATGTCTTCTGTTTATCGATAACATTTACGGTTCTAGAAAATGCCATTCAATAATGGCACAGAACTTTAAATGAAGCTCGAGCAGAAGTTATAATAAATGGTTAAAACATGTCTTTATGGCTTACTATTACTTCAGATAGCAACCCGCATCTCTTGATAGGGAAAACACGTCGCTAAAAAGACGGTTGTTCCTCTTAATGGGTGAAATTCACCCGGGCATGGATTACTTTATATCCATGTTTTACTTTGAAAAATGTACGCTTCAGTGCATCATTTCTAGTAAAAGAAAAGAAGTCTTCTTTCATCCCAAAATCTCTCTCATCTATGATTCTTCAAGAGAGTTTTTGTGGTTTACAAGGTGGCTATTGGACTTAAATTTTTACAAATACCTTGCAGCTCAACTTAATGACTACAACTCTCTAAATAGAAAACGGGTCATTAATTGAGGGGGAGCGTATTTGCTCAAAATTTCTGCACCTTTCTAAACTTTGTGCACTAGCAGCAGTGAATAAGTGTCTCAAAAATCAGTACATGTTAAAATCTGACCACATTTTCTCCCATATTTCTAAACTCATTTAAATCAATTGGGATCACAAAATCTCAAATGATTTGAAATTTTTTGATCAGGGGAGAGAATGTGATTTAAATATGAAATCTGATTTAAAAAGTGTGATGCTTTGGACTTAAAAGTAAATATATGCTCTCTAATACGTGCTAAACCTTTTGATATACCAATGCACATATTGAGGGGGAGCAAAATGGCTTGTGGTGATTAAAAATTTTGGCATCTTATGTGAGCGTGACTCAGATGTGACTCATGAATTGACGAAACACAACTGTTTGTACTCGAAAGGATTTATCCAAGTAGAAAGTACCGTTTCGAGAAGCTCTTCTTAGATGTATACTTTGACGGGTCTAACTTCCTTTTTAAGGAATGTTAACAACTTCAAGTCAGTTATTAGGGCTAGTTATCACCTAAAAGCTGATAATGGATCCCTTTAACTAAGCAACGTAAACGTGTCCCTAGGGTATATGTCTATTAAGAGTAGATCAATTCAAAAGTGCAACTCACCCCGACATGTGCAAATTTCTATCAAAAATCTATGAGCACATGTTAAGGGGGAGCATTTAAAAATCCTAAAACCCTCAAAGTGTTTGCAAAAATGTGTTTCTTAATCATAAACACTTTGAGAGAATTTTCAATGATTTGGTCAAATGGCAACATAGGATAGTCATGAAGTTATAAGGTGGCTAAGGTTAGGAAAACCGTCCTATGATCCGCCAGAACCGGAGGGATCTACCCAAGGACAATACCGAATAGATAGTATTAGAAAGTCCTTAGGTATGATTATGAAAAAAGGAGATAAATGAGAAAGGAGAAAGAAGGGGTTGAAGAATTAAAAAGAAATGAGATGATAAAGGGTGAAAAGAAATAGCCCTCCCATTATTCAACCTTAGGGCAGAAACCGGTTCAATTCATATGCTACTGATTGTTACTAAGGTAACATCGGTATTGAAGATAAGACGTCATGGACCCAGTGACGCACTGCACTAAACCTCCTAACCACTCAAGTTCTCTCAAAAGAGCTTGTTTCATTCTCACGGGGAACCCTGCATAATCTACCGACCGCTCATTACGAGCTATGTTGATATTGAAACACGAGACACCGCTCTAGTCTCCGACGACCAAATAATGCACTTATCGAGTCTAGAGCTACGAGATGCATCAAAAGATCTCATAGGAACACGTGCTACTTCTACCCTGGTTGGTCGACATTAAGGACACCAGTGGTAACTTTATGAGTCCTTCGCAGATCTTAGCAATCTGCCAAGAACACTTATGAGGGAATTTAAGTATGTGATTCCCAATGATTGAGTGGAAATTCCTGCCAAGGTCAACATCAAACAGCCCTGAAAGCAGGTTACTTCGGTAATCTCTCGTGGATTACGCTTAGTGATCGTGGCGGTTTCAAAACGGTCTACAGTCGTGGGGTGATCTCCAGCGACTCACCCAGTCGTTGAGCTACTCAGGTAGACCTTGTAAGCCCTATCGGGGGTATCCGGTTTGGGAACGGCCTTGGTAAGGATTAGAATGAATCTTCACACTATGCTGTTGACGATCTCTAATTCCGAACCTCTAAGTACCGGACGTTTTATTGCTAACTGTCTTATGCAGGATCTTTTGGCGGTTGTTGCTGATTGCAGAAAAGATGCCGAATAACCGCCTCATGCTCACATTTCAACATCAAATTCAAAGAAAAAGAAATCATGATCATAGAATGGGCTTCAACTGTGCTTCCACAACTCTGATGCAGAAGATCATGATCCAGAAAAGTGTGAGCATGACAACACAAAGATAGTCACAACATCACATAGACACATGTCTACTCAAAGATGACTTGAAGGTACTAATTTAGATGATGAACATGAAGCAATGTCAAAGATCATCCTACACATCAAACAAGTCATCCCGAGTCCGCTGCTGAAAGCACAAAGTTCTTTACACTGAAGAATCAACAACTGCGAGCTACAAAGATATCGACAAAGATTTAAATGCTGGAATTCAAGGTTTAATTTCCGGGGTGACTTCCCTTAGGAGGAGATTGTTAGGAATACGTTTTTCTTATTGAAGATTCGGTCACCCCAAGTATTGTTAAGCATCATGTAGCTCGTAATATTTAATATATTAGTAAGGATGTAGTTAAGTATTAGTTAGTGTTCGTGGTGTCGAGTCGGGTCTTTTACCCTCTGTCAGCTCGCTCCACAGCCTAGTAGAGGCATTCATCCACATTGTAAGTATAAATAGTCCTTCCCACACATGGGAAAGGGTTGGACCTTTCATTAGTTAACCTAATACATATTGTGTTTCTCTCTCTAAAGGCTCCCATTCTCTCTACTCTCTCTCTCTAGCTCGAATTCACCACAAAACCATACATGTTTATGATTTGAGTATCCTACAGTTNCCCTCAATGGGTGCCTGGAGAAGCTCATTCATTGGGCGGTCTTCTGTCATGATGACAGGGGTTTTGGGTTCAGTACGTATCTCGGGTACGACTGATGGAGCAGAACGTCTACGATATCTCCGAGGTATGTTTGCAAGCTCACGGAAAGGGCTTGATGACCTAGAAGAACGAGTGCGCATGCACTAAGACGAGTCTAAGAATCCTTGAAGTGAAGGAAACTCATAAAAGGTTGAGAAGAATATTTTTGGTTTTTAAAAATTTTCTTGAAATAAATCCAAGTTTCACAGAAACTTAACCCAATAATCACAAATGAGTGGCTTCTTTGAAAAAGGTATACCACTCAAATAGATACAAAGGTAAGTTATATTCTTTGGTTGTGATCTTATTATGGTTTACAACAGCCCTCCTAACACGGAAGACCGAGGATGTTTATTTTATTTAGTTTTCTGTGAAATACTTGGTGACACGTATTCCTTTTTCTTATATATATATTAAAAAAGAAAAAGAAAAATATCCTGAATAAAAACGAATTCGAGATCAAAATATGTTGAATAGAAAAGGGTGTGTATGAACAAAATCGCTCACTTTAACTAAAGTAAAAATCTGTAAATTACAGCGACTTAAATGCAAATTAAATAAAATAAATGTATATAACTATAATTAAAACGTGTGATTATGTAATTAAGGAAAACTTACAAATCAACAACGACAATTTTACCTAAATAGGAATTTGCATGCCTTAGCGGCTTAAATGCAAATTAAATTAAATGAAAATAGAAAACCATAATTACAAATGATGATTAACTAATTTATAACAAAAATAAAAAGTAAATACTAATTATGATTATTAAAACAAAAACAAATTATCTAAAAATTAGAAAATAACTTAGGAAATGAAAAATGAAATTCTAAAAATATAAAATAACTTAGAAAGTGATTAAAAACTTAAAAACTTATTTATCTAAATATTTTATATAATTATTATTACTTTAAAACTATTTATAATTACTAAAACAAATTAAAAATACAACTAGATAGGAAATTATCCTAAAAATTGCAAATTTAATTTCTAAAAGTCTATTATAACTTAAAACAAAATTTAGAAAATTAAAACTATTTCAATGACTATTTAATTACTTATTATTAATTATTAACTAATTATTAAATATTATTTAATGTAATAAACTACAAAGAAAATGAGAAAATGTTCTAGAAAATAAACTAAAAACTTAGAAAAGTCTAAAAACTTATTTTAGAATTAAAAATATATTTATTATACTATTTATATAATTACTATTAATTAATTACTAATTATTACTATTTATTAATTACCTAAAACTATTATTGATTTTTAATAAATACTAAATGAACAAAGAAAAATATGAAACTTTTTATATAATTACTAAATAAATACAGGGACCTAAGAAAAATATAAAAAAGCTATGTTGTTAACAAAAATAAGCAAATGGGTTAAGCTAATAAGACCTAATAAGCACTAATTCTATTTTTTATTTCTGTTTGTGGTTTTTCTTTTACAAAACTATTAAACTACTGTAAATATTAAAGTTTAATAAAGACAAATGATTTTAAACCTAAAAATAAGCAAAATGGAAGCTTATGAGTTCAACAGTGTGAGCTTTTGGCTCACAGTGAGAATTTTGAGCTTGAATGAGCTTTAACGTTAATTTTCCACCTGCTTTGTCTTCAAGTGACGGCGTCAGCGTCCAAAGCCTGACGCCGTCAGGTGTAAATCCTGACTTTTCCATGACTTTGTTGTTTTCTTCATTCTTAAGCCCAAAAACGTCCAAAATGCTCCATATTCCAGAAATCACGTCCCAAGTACCTAAAATGAGAAAAGAAACGATTTAAGGAAATATTTGACAATAAATTCACGAGTTAGGGCTTAAATGACCCCCTAAAAACGTATCAAATAAATCCTTATAAAAAAAATATATTTGGGATGGATAAACTGAAGAGTCAATTGAATGTGGATGTTGTATTGACTAACTTTGAAAGTTGTATAGCCTTATGCCCTTATTAACTTTGGAACTTTGTTTGTGATAAAAATCAAAGCTGTCATACACACGTACAATATCAAATATTTATTTATTTCAGAACAAAAAATCAAACTTTTATTTATTTCAATAAATCAATTTTTGTATATGATATGATACATCTTTACGGGTGAGAATGTATATAATCGAATTAATTAACCGATTGGTTTCTTTTCAAGATTCGAGACAAAATGAAATGGAGTCAAAATGTTTACAAATGGGTTTACCATGATTGTTTTGTTAACAAATGGGTTAACCAACCTACCGTCATGTGCCAGGCATGTGACAGGAAATAACGACCAAACACTAATGTTGTTAGCAAATTTGGGCCAGACGCGTAATAAAATGGATATTTCGGGCTTGCCAAGTGAATTTTCAAAATTTTAATTTGGACTAGACAGGAAATCTGGCCAAACCACATACTAATGGTGTATTTTACTCATATATATAAAGTAATTACAAGTCACAGCTAGACTAAAGGTAAGGAGCATCTCATGGTCAAAAATCAAAATCCAACTTGAGAGGCAAAGTAGTCCAATCTCTCCCACTTAACAAATAACAATCGGGTTAATATACAAAAAAGTAACTGTTGATCCCAGTTGAGCAGTTGATCTAGTATTATTATCTTAGATAAACTAAGACAATAAGGTATAAAAGTTGACTTGTTTGTAAACTTAATCACTACGCGGAATATAATGATTAACTTAAAAAGAACACGACACAGTAATTCACCACCTTAAACACTTCAATATAATTAATACGATGCACTCTGATAGATGCTTAGGGTTTTACAACCTTGAAGTGTATGGAATACTAGAATAATACGTACCTCCTAGACAAACCCTAGGATCCCTTTTATACCACCAAGGAACCCTACGGGGCTTACTTCAACTTCCTACACAAGACAAAGATATGTCTAACACAATAGAAATTACAAAACGATCTTTACTATTAAAATCACAAGTGCCGTACATAATCTATCACCAGC